>NDGN011467738.1:0-10469 GCA_002564285.1 Tympanoctomys barrerae
TTTTTTTTTTTTTGCTTATGTCTGATAATTTGAATAACTAATTTGAAGACAACAATATGCAATCAATATGCAATATAACAACCTTTGTTCAATTCCTATCGTTTTGGTGAAATTCTGTATTCTTTCTTTTTTTACTATTTTTTATTCTCTTTTGAAAAATAAAGAAAGATTAAACATTTCTATAGGTTTTTATTTTGGCATTTAAAACTTGAGAAACATTTTCTCAGAAAAAAAAAGAAAACAAGGTAAAAGTAGTTTCTATTGATGATATGGGTAGGTACAAACCCAATAGGCTTCTTCATAAACTGAGTCTGGCTATTCCTTAAGCTTAAAATCATGTGTATTTTGAAGCAAGGATCACAAAGGCAAGTTGGTTATGTGATTCTCAGTCACTCCATTTCTCTTCATGATTGGAATCAATATTGTTAGAACACACTCTTTCCATTGTGGTGGTGGCTATTGTTACCAAAATGATTGCTAAGTTTCTTAGCATGCAGAGTAGGTTAATGTAGGTCATGGTCCTTAAGTCATGCGCATAGAATGCTTATTGTTGTGTTCAGTTTTAAAGCGCTAACTTTGTAGTAAAACAGGGTCTTATAGATGATATACATCTGGGCTGTCTGTCCCTTTTGGATATATCTGGATTAAAATTAAATTTTAGCCACATGACCTGGAACAATCTATTCAATTTCATTAAGACAGTTCCTTTTTCAGTAGAATATTTCCAATAACATTGTCTGCATTGAAGGGTTAAAAAGCTGGAAGCAGGCGCAGTGTTGTTGTGCAAGGGCATTACAAAAAAGTGGATATTACTGTTGATATTTGTATGTACTTTTTTCCTTACAAAATTCCTCCATTTTTCAGACTACATAACAAAATAATTTCATAGGCTAGTGACTTACTTCTTCTGGTTAACTTGGAATTTTTTTCCTCTATGCAATTGTAATTCAGAAGGGTTCTCAGTGAAAGGCAAGGAGAATTAGAATCTGGGTTTAGATTTAATGGTGACCTTGATATTTGTGCCTGTAGACTTTTTTCATAGGATGACTAATAACCCCTTCCTGAGATTCTCAACAGTTTGTTGATTTGTAGACATACTTCCATTTCTTTGTTAATAACCATTAAGTCAAGATAATATCTTCCTGATGATCTGAGAAGTAAGCTGCATTTACTTTTGCTAGCTATGCCTTTATTTTTTTAGCTAACTACTGTGGGTATAAATTAACAGTAATTATAGTGAGTTTAACAACTAAATTTGAAGACTGCTTAGAGTAATGCACAGTTTATCATCCAAGGGAACACTTCTGAGTGTGGATAAAGTGCATAGTGGCATTGTGAAGACTCAGTCCAGGTCCCTTTGTCTCTGAAGCCAGTGTCCCTCCCATTGCATCATCCTGGCTTACAGGAGGACTCAGTGGTGAGGTGCATTAAGATAAATGTATGTGTAAAAATATACATTAAACAATTAGAATCACTTTTCCACAAATGAATTTGGAATTGTAATAATTCAGGGTAGAACCAAGATTAATTTCTAAATTGATCTGAATTTCATTGTTCTTTAATGTCTATAGATAGAGTCTGCCAAAGTGCACTGTGACCAAACCTGACCCTAGAGCTGCACTTAGTATAAAAGAAGGAAGGAAGGAAGGAAAGAAAAGAAAAGAAAGAAAGAAAGACAGAAAAAACTTTCAAAAGGTGACTCTGTAGGAAATGCATTTTAAGAATTTACTGAAATTCCAGTCAGTATTTTATTTAAAGAGTGATCTGTTAACTTACATTTTTCCATCTTGGTTGTGAGAAAAATAATGAATAAATAACAGCAAAAAAATTAACAGCATCTGATATTCTTATTGTCCTGAGTCCTGCACTGTGTTTTCTGCCATATAAAACATATACCACACATGCATGATAGGCCATATGCACTAATTTTTGTTTTTAGCTTGCCTTCAGTGATTACAATTCATTGTAAACAAGGGAAATAGAAACAGACTCTATTACAGAATAGCAATAGCTCTTTTCCCCAAATTCATGAGCAATTTGTGAGTATAAAATAACTTAATTCATCCTGTTGTTCCCTAGCAAGAAGATATACATTTCTATGAATTTTTCTTATTTTTTTTTAAACTTCTTTGAGAATGTGGTTTACTTCTTACTCTTACATCAGGTTTGCTACAAGGGATATGTTAATTCATTCAGTATATACCCAGACTCTGCTCTGTACTAAGCATTTTTGAAATATTGTAAGGAATCAGAAAACATATTAGACACAATTTTCCCTCAATAGAGCTAAAATTTTAAAGAAGACAAGACAAATAAATAAAATGAGTAAGTTGCATATCTGTATCAAGACTTACAGAAAAAAAAACCTAGCAAGATAGAAGCTTCTAAAAAAAAAAAGATAGAAGCTTCTGGAATGTTATAACAGAGTGGGGGAGGGGGCATCACATATTATATAATTAAACAAGATTATTCAAAAAATCTCATTTGAACAAATAGGTTTGTGGACAATCAACTACATAAAGGAAGAAAATCAACTTGCCATTGAGAAAATTTTCAGAAGTATTCAAAGTAGTGCTGGCCAGATAGCTCAGCAGATTAAAAAGCCTACAAGCAGGTGCAGGGGCCAGGGGTTTCATTCCCAGGCCTGTTGTGCCAGCCCTGCCCCCGGGGTGCACCGAGACAGCAATTGAGACTGGGTATGGTAGCGCATGCCTGTAATCCCAGCTCTTGGGAGGCTGTAAACAGGTGGATCACTACAAGTCCAATCTAGTAGTGAGACTCTGAACACCCTGTAGACCCTTTCTCTAAAATAAAAAAAGAAATATTCAAATTAAAGAGTGTAGTAGAAAAATCTTTTAGTCCCTGCATAGGGTTGCAGAGCTTTGAGTTTTGGTCTCCCCAGCAAAACTTTCTGACCAGCATTTTAACTCTGACGACCTAGTGTGAGTCCCTAAGGAATGATTCAGAAATGGAAATTGCAGTGGAGAGGACGCAATTATAGAAGTACTGCCTGGAACTAGAGCACTTTGAAAGTTGCCTTGGAACCATTGGCTTAATTCAAGAGGTTACAGAGAATAGTCACCTGACATGGTGATTCTGAGCACCAGATCCCTTGCTGACATGGGAAATTTTAGAACCATGTAGGAGTTAGCATTGTGTGGCCTTAACATTGTTTCAGAGGTTTGGTTCTGACCAAGACTCAGACAGACCCCAATAAACCCCTTCCTTCAGCTTTTCACTTTTAGCTTATAGATTTTTGCTTCCTCCCCCACCTCCAGTCAGTCTAATACTAAACATTCATACTATATGTTCTGGCATGGGGGATGGGCATGAGAGAGACAAGATGTACTTGTCTGTTACTTGTCAGCTTGTCTCTTTGGTTGTTTTCTGTCTTTGGGCACATATTCTCTGTCCCTAAACACAGAGATATGCATTGTATGAGCTACCTTGGGACTTCGTTCTTTCCTGTGTCCCAGTTAACATCTAAAGTATTAAATCCAGTGTCTCAACTAAGCACAAGGTGTAATGCATTCACTGCGATAGAGAATGAGGCAGCCTTGCTTATGAGCAAGATAAAAAAAACAGAGCAAACAGTTGAAATCCTTTAAATGTTTCATGTCAGTGTCTGAAACCTCATTCTGGGGCAACTGTGACTGGAGATCCCTTGTGTGCAAGTAGAGGGCCCTGTTCTGGCTGAAGACCCAGCAGCTGACACATCTGGATATTGATGAAATGTTTGCTATAAACATCTTTCTTAAAAAGTCTACCCAGAGGACTGGCCTTCAACTTTCATCACCCTCTAGGTTGCAACAATTTTCATGTGAAATGCTTGTGCTATCTTTTATTGGGGTTGGGGGGTATTGGCAATTGAACTCCGGACCTCACACATGCCAGGCAGGCGCTGTGCCACTAAGTTATATCTCTGGCCCTGTAGTATGTCATGAATGATCTTTTTTCTTTTTTTCTGTGGAACCGGGGATTGAACTAAGGCCCTTGCGCTTGCCAGGGAAGTGCTTATTCCACTGAGCTATCTCCCCGGCCCTAAATTTTTTTTTTTCTTTTTTTTTTTATGAATGATCATTTAAGTTTGCAATTGCATAGCAAACAACATTCAATGAAGACAGTGACCATTGTGGAGTGAAACTCTTCTGAAAATCTTGAGTCAGCAGCTTCATGGTTGATATTATTATACAGAAAAGCCAATGTGTTAAATATTGTTTCAGTATGCAGTCTGTCACTGAATAGATAAGGTTTTGTTTTGTTCTGTTTTTTCAATCCAGGCCTTCTGTTTCTGGCATGGACGCATTTATCATTGCTAGGAATAGGATGGAACTGCTTCACAAAAAGTCTATCTGTGCAATCTCAGGCTGCAGTCTACCTAGGCCCCTATTCCTGCTTTGCTTTGCTTGCTCAACGGCAATGCCTAAGACTAACCATGTTTTCCCGAGCACCTTTTTGAGGCACTTCACTCCATTTTAGATTTTCTAGATAGAATTCTTCTTTGAGAAAACCCTGGAGAGTAATTGGTAGCATTTTTACAGTCATTTTTGTAAAATGTAGCTGAAATTAGCATCATCAAAGAGATCAATTAAGGGTATCTCTGTCAGCATGGATGGGCACAGAGTTCTCACCAGGGATCTGAATGGCCACCATGCTTTGCTGGCACTATACCTGGTTTTCTAGGTAAACTATCTCTGTTGGCATTGGTTACAAGAGTTGGTTCAAAAGGGATGAGGAAGAAAAGGGATGATAAATGAGATTATAGTCAGAGTTTGTGAAAAGTTGGCTTTCAGCATCTTTTGAGTCTTTCCCCATTGATTTCTATGACTGACCCTGTAGTCTCACATATAATGGGAACTTTCTAAAGGGCTGTCAAATGAATTAATGAATTCTTTAAGGAAATAAGGCTTTTTAGTTAAGTTAAATAGCTTTTTCTATAGGAGCTGAAGCATGAAAGAGTCATAGTCTAGGACTTTAGGAAAGAAACAAGTGTTTTTTTACAGAATGAGGAATTTTTTTCCAATAGGAAATGTACACCCTTTTACTGGGTCTATCTATTACTGGTGCATATGGTTTCATGAGTCCCCATTGTGCCACTCTAAGTCCTCCCGGATGAAAGATTTGTTCCCTAGTTAGTGTAAGGAAGTTAACGTACTGTTAAGTGCCCTGCACAGTGATAGAAGTCTATTAATAATACATACATGGAGTTTGGCTAGCAAAGCCATCTGCTGAAGAGCAAAGAGCTTTACACTTCAGAGTAGCTTTCCATAATCAATAGCCCCATTCTACCTAATAAAAAATTACTAGAGCATAAAATGCATAAAGCTTGATCATTTCCCTTTATTTTGGTCATCTGTTCAGCAAAAGAATGACAATTTAATTCTTTTCTCAATGCATTTACAGCTTTAAAAAGACAATAGACATTATCATAAATTAGTCATGCTGCAATACACTGATTTTTAATATACACACATATGTAATTTGAATACCTTGCACCAGGGTTTCAGTTCTAGGAGTGTTTGCAAATCTATATGTGTTCAGTCAAAACATGACTGTTAGCCAAGGCAATTATTCTTTCCATCTGTCATCATTAAATCACTAAGGATTATAATCTTTTTTTTTCTTCCAAATATAAGCCTTTAGAAAAAGGAGAAAAGAAACCCACACTTTATAAGCAGTTTGAAGCCTTATAAAAGTGACAAAGCATTCATTCGAAAGGGCGGAGGTTGTTGTAAAACTGCTGTGTCACTGGATTTTCTTGCTATTAAAGTTACTTTATATCACATTAGTAGGGTAGAGATCTTTTAAGAACAGTCACTGGATTTTTTGCTTTTCTGAGTTTGGCTTTGCTACTTTAGGATGAATTTGCTCTATGCTTCACAGCAATGGATTTCTTACTCCTGCCCCACATCCCCTGGCAATTTTAGAAATGGTTAGACTTACAGCATCCCTAGCTTGGATGTTACTCTTAGGAACTAGACTGCCTGTTTACTTCCAAGGCCTCAAGCAATTGCTCTTCCTGCACAATCTGGCTCCTGCGTCTAGTGATGGGAATATGCACTTCCATAGTTAGAAAACAACTTACATCTTTTAAAATTTTAGTCTTTGTATTTGTTTAAGCTGTAGATAATCTCCTATGGGTAATGGAATAATATATCCTAGATGTTTTTACCTCATATGGATACAGTTGTCAATTGTTTCCTATCAGTAGACAAATTATGTGGAAGATGTGACAGTGAACAGGCATTGGATTTCAGCTATGTGGAAAAGTTCAGAAAATAGATTGCTGGGTGTACATGAAGAAAGACTGAGTTTTACAATTAGGACAACAGGAGTGTCTGATGTTTAAGATTTTGTTCTCTGTCCTGGGCTCTATCACTTCACCATTCAGTGCCAAGAAATTGAGCTGCTAATATGTGAGTTAAAAGACAACAAATTGGAATCATTCATCACCCTGTGTTTAATCCATTAGAAGTTTCTCTCTCCCCTTCAGAATCTGTTGAGAGTCTTGTCCCTTCTCATTGCATTCATTCCAATTGCTGCAGTTGCTGCTAGCATCATCTCTCTTAGACTGAGAAAGGCCTGCAAACTTGACTTCTGCCTCCCCTGACTGTTCTTCACTCATTAACCAGGGTGACATTTTATAAGCTTAAATTACATCATCATTTTGCCACTCATCCTGAAATTTTCCAGGATTTCCCATCTCCTCTGAACAAATTCCTCCCATTTCTTTCTCTAGCCTATAACATTTTCTGTATAGCTTGGTTCTTGACTGCCTCTCATTTCCTGTCTTGATCACTCTACTCAGAGCTACCTGCCTCAGCCAGACTGATCTATGTGATGCTCCTGGAGAGAGCTAAGCACTGTCACTCCTGGCCCTTTGAATGAGCCCTCCTTTGTGCTTAGAACAGTTTTACCAGGTGTGCTCATCATCTGGCAATTGTTACCTGTATTATTGCCCATGTGTCAGAGGAATTTCCCTGGCCTGGCATAGAAGTAGCTCTTCTTTCTCTATCTCATTGTCCTGTGTGATGGCTGGTGCTGTGTCAGAGATTATATACCCTCTGCTTTTTAAAATAAAGACAATCTTCCCAAGGCCACAGACTATTCTATTCACAGCTGTGCCACTCCCTTGCCTGAAACCCTCTTCAGCATAGAATCAGAGCTCAAGATTATCCTCATGAAGAAAGGCTGTGTGGACACTTCACTGAGTAATTTTCTCTTACTGTTCAAGCAGGCCTGTGTCTTTCTCTAGAGTAGGCTACTTGTTAACTTTTTCTAGCTTTAGTCACTCATACAAAATAGCATTAAGCCCCATACCCTTTAGATGTTGTCTGCTTTCTATATTCATTAGTAGAGTTTTGAGTATTCCTTTCTGCAGATGTTTGGGGTTCCCGAATGGCTGTATATATCCCTCATTAACATCAGGGGCATCATAATTATTCTCTCATGATGAGATGGCACATTAGCTTAACTTTCAGAAAATCAGGGACCCCAGTGTAGTGGTTTTTCATTCTAAGGCTTTAAAGAAGCATTAATTTCCCTTTGGAAAGTTGTCTTCTGCACCTATTAGTGGGTATTTGAATTTTCACAATTAGAGATTCTTTTGACTTATATTTGGTGCTATTTTTAACTTGTAATTATTTCCTAAAGTGCTAAAATTTGGACCCATATGACTAACAGTATGCTCTAATTATAAAATGATTGGCTATAAAATATTCTCAAACTGTGCTTTTCAGTAAGACTAAAAGAAGTTATTTTGGCACTGTGAAGTATTGTTTTTCAATTAATTACTGACAATCTCATTACCATGAATGGAAGGCTTTTATTTTATTTTCTTTTAGTCCACAACAAACTTCTACCAGCCCAGTAGCAAGATGTTTTGTCCTTGTAATAGGTAGGTTGGTTGCTATCTATTGTTACTGAACTTGCATTTTCTCACAACTGAACATGGTTTTTCCATTCACTGTTTTATTGAGTTAGAATATTACTATAGCTAGATGATGGATAGGCATTAAAATTAGATAAAACTGTCAAATACCAGATTCTGAAACTAGGGCCTTCACAATAAGCTTTATCGCATCCCTTTTTATGTTTTATTTTGAGACAAGGTCTTGCCAAGTACCAGAATGCAGTAACGGGTGAGGGATCTTGTGGACACTGAAGCTGCGGGGAGGATCAGATTTTATTCCCTTGCATCCCAGCAGGATGAAATCAGATTGATAGCAGCAAAAATCCAAAGGGGTAGGGAATGTGAGTATATATAGTTTTAAGATTGGGGGCACAGTTTTAAAGAATCTCAAAGAATCTGGGTGAAATGTCTGAGTTTAGGGCTGTAAGCCGGTACAAGTGTAGGCATCAGAAGACAACAGGGTGACCTAAGCTTCACATTAAAGTTTTATTGTCCTTACCCTCTTATTTACCAGGCAGTAGTAGTTGCTAGTAATGGAGAGTCCACTGTCTATAGTAGGCAGTCTAAGTCCCTCTCAGGTCACTGTCTGGCCAGTCCTGACAAAAATTTGCCCAGGTTGGACTTGAACTTGTGATCTTCCCTTTTTAGAATTCCTAAGGTACTGGTAGAGGAATAAATTCCCACCCTCAAAGTTACCTGGGTTGAGTTCATGTTCTCTGAAACCAAAGAATGGATTTTAGGAACAATGAAGGTTAAGAGCAGAATATATTTATTGGGGGAAAGAAAGCATTGAGGGAAAGAAAGCTTCTATCTGAGAGATGGACAAAAAGGGACGTGAGCAGGCTGCCCAGGAATCTGCCTTTTTAAGGAATTTTTATAGAGCAAAACCATGAGGTTAGTAGGGTCTAAGGAGAGGCAAAACTATGGTCAACCAGTAAGATAACAAGCAGCATTGCTCAAGTAAAATTGATGAAATACAGGATAAAATGGGAAAGCAAGTCATGTAGCAAGTAGACATGAATACAAAATTGGGGCATTTCCTGTAGGTGGTTGGGTCAGTGATGCTTTCTGACTCCCCAGGGTGACTGATACCTATTTAGAATATCAATCCATGATGCCTATCCCTGGAGAAGTATGTGGCTGCATTTGTTTACTCTTTTGTCTTGAGGTCTGGCCCACAGCTGGACTGACTGTCTCTTCTCAAAGTTGCAGGGTCATCTTTTCTTCCATATTGTCTCTAGGCATTTGAGTGCCTAGCCCTGTCTGACTGCTATAATATTTCAATCTAATTCAGACGCCTACAACACTGAGATTATAACCATAGCAATTTACCAGGATGGCTCTGAAGGATGGGTATGAAGGCCCCTGAGGCTGAAATAAATAACTTTAACCCACCCTTTTAAAATAAGTTTGCAGGGCCAGGGAGATAGCTCAGTAGAATAAACGCTTGCCTGGCAAGTGCAAAGGCCTGAGTTCAATCCCTGGTTCTTAAAAAAAAAGATTAAAAATTAAAATTAAAAAATTAAAAAAAGATATGTTTGCAGGTTTGTTGACTTCCATTGCAGAAAACATTTTAGAATTTTTCAAATTTTCAGCATGTGTGAATAAAAAAGACCCAAGAAAGATTTACTAGAGGCAAATATAGAACACATTCAAGAATGGAATGTGAATACTCAGAAAAATGAAGGATAGTACAGTTGGGAATGGGGATCTTTTATATGTTTTGAGTAATGGAAATCTCTGGAATTCAATAATTAGTAGTCTTAGTCTTGTCTAGGGACCCACCCACAATGAGATAATGGTCCATTCCTGTTGGAAATAGTCCAGTCATGGGATAAGGAAGGTCATCTGAGGGGGCAGTTTCCTTTGTAGCTGATAGGGAATTACCCAAGTTTGCTGTTTTAAGAGAAGAAAAAAAGTTAAACCAGGGTTGTGTTTGGAAGCAGCAGTTTTTCTTCAAAATACAGTTTTTAAGGTCTTGATTTCCTTGTCTCCTTTATAATTAGTATTATTTCTTCTACCCTACTATCACTGGGTAGACTCCTGAAAGTGGCTTACCAAATAAATGTTACCAGGTTATGGGTTGCTCACCTCACTTTCTGGATTTGTGGTCCTCAGGAACAAAGAACTGAATGAAAGGAAGAAAAAACTAGTGACAAAGTTTATTTGAAGAGAGTAAAAGTGAGTAATGAGGGAGAAAGTGGCTTTACAGAGACAGCTTTTGTCAAGTAAAGGAGGGAAAAGCAAGATAGAGGTAGACCCTGGAGCACACAGGGCAGGCTATCCTGAGGATGATGATGATAATGAGCGCTCTTTGGCATCTGTGACCTTTTATGCTGTGTACAGCTCAAGAGAACTCCCAAGAAGTTCTACATATAGGGTGAGCGAAGGTTCTAGCATCCCATGTCTCCATTTGACATTAGGTCTAGGCCATCCTGTTGAAAACCTGCTCTTGTTCTCTGGAGAAGTCCGTGTGCAGGGCTTTGGGGCATGCATCTGGGCTCTTGTAATTCACAGGTCATGGCTACTTCCCCAGCCAGGTTTGTCATGCCCTAAC
>NDGN011467739.1:0-12720 GCA_002564285.1 Tympanoctomys barrerae
CTCACTACACAGATCAGACTCATAGTGATCCTCCTGTTTTCAGCCTCCCAAGCTCTGGGATCAAAGTGCTCACCGTCATACCCAGTCTCTCTTGCCAGGGATTGAACCCCATGGCCCTGAAGTACTTTTCCCCAGCAAGAACTGCGCGCACAAAAGAAACAGCACAAAAGAGCACAAGTGAATCGGGCATGATAATGATAACAGATTCTCAATATTTTATATTTGTTGGTTTTTCATGATCCCCTTTCTGAACTCAGGGAATCCTAGCCTGAG
Organism: Tympanoctomys barrerae; assembly: GCA_002564285.1. Taxonomy (NCBI): domain Eukaryota; kingdom Metazoa; phylum Chordata; class Mammalia; order Rodentia; family Octodontidae; genus Tympanoctomys; species Tympanoctomys barrerae. Next base: position 274 of record NDGN011467739.1, read on the forward strand.
AAAGACACGATAGGCCCTACCCATGAAACGCCAATGAACTCCAGGAGAAGCTGGATTCTAATCATGCCTTCATATCAAGTAGAAATCATTGAGAAGTAAGAAGTAAGTGTTTCTTTATGGAAATATCATTCCGTTTGGATGAATGAGCCAGGCTGAGTCAAGTAGATTGTTGAATGCCTAATAATGCTCTGGTAAAATGCACAAAATAAAATACTTCACCAGAATGGAAGTCATTTCACAACCAAAATAGCTCTATTACTTTTCAGAGAGTTCTTGATTTTTCAGTCTTTCTACTGAGAACTCATCAGAGTAAAACTAGGTTATTTTATCTGCTACCTTTGAACAGCACTTCAAATGACTTTGGGATTGCTGAGGAGAAATAAAAAAATCCCTGAACCACAGCTTATCTACTTGAAGCTTTACATTTTTCATATCAATAAAATGTTATGCTAATACATATTCCAAATATTTTATTTTTTAATGCATGTGTATTTCAAGTGTGTGATTTAAATGGAAAAACCACTTATTTTATTTAATATCAATTATATGAAAGTGGTTATAGTTCGTGTGGAGCAATATTTATTCAAAATATCAGAACAGTAAAATAGTTCTGTTAGATAGACAAAAGGAGGCAAAAAGTTGCTAAGTATTTTTAATAACTATAAATGCTAAAACATAATTTTAAACTGTAAAATATTAGGAAACTCAGTGAATATACAATTTGATTTCAATGTGCCAATATCAAACTCAAAGTATATACACCAATGTTATCAGTATTAGCTTGTGCTGTGGGAGCATGGAGATTTTTCTCCAATGTTTTCTGTGTTTTTCTTTACTTAATAAACTCCTCCAATAATCAGTATTTTGGTAGTAAAAAGAACAATAATAAGAAACTAAAATTCATTGTCTTTAATGTGTGACATTTAAAAAGCTATTTATTGCCACTGCACAGAAAAGACAAGATTGGGTTTTGACAGTGAATTAAATAAAGTACCTTAGATTTTGCAAATAATATCAGAGCACAGATGGCAGAACTAACCCTTCTATTGACCTGACCTCTTTTACAACAGAAGTTAAACCAATTAACTGATCATTTTGATACATCTAGGAAGAGATCTTAATATAAAATTAAAGAACCAGGTCTCAGTGGAGAATTCAGAGCTTTTCTTATATAAATTTATATGAGCAAATACTCTATGCAGTTTAAAGTCTGAATGAGGCACTTTATTAAGGTTTAAGTCTTTATCCATAACATATAGCTAGAGTCCTCCTGAATGCTGTTTTAGAGAGGAAGAGCTAAGATTGGAATGCTGGATAGAGGATAGAAGTTTTAGCTCTTGATTTTTAAGAACTATGGCAAAATAAAATTTAGACCTTGACAGAGTGGTTGTATTTGCGAATACTTTTGTTGGACTCTCGCAAAAGCTCCTCTTAAAAATCTTATGCTCCTCCACTATCTCCCTGGAATATGTACCTTGCCTATATTAGAAATAACTAGGACACTCAAAACGGGCTTTAGTTCAATAGTTGAGGGCTTAAGCAAGTATACCTCTAGAATGAGATCTCTCAACAGTGGTTAGCCTCAGACAAATAAAACGGTTCTTCCTTGTAAGAGGCAGAATTGTTCTCATTTCTGTTCAATTTGGACATCCAGTTTATGAAAAAAAGTATTAATACTAGAAAGTTTGGTAAAACAAAAAAAAAGACTCTTATTGAACAGGTGTTGTTACATCAGACTGCTTCAATTTTCTTTAGAAAAATGGAATGTTTGGTGTGGAAAGAATTCATTTTCATGTAGAATTTATAGTGGTTGCTCATAGAATTGGTTATTTCCAAGCTCAATTTGAAAACTTCACTGCTGTTTTGCAGGGGTCATGTATAACGTCTCAGGCAATATGTGATACTTTTCAGTTTTCAAACACTATTTTCAAATTGAGTGTGAAGGTGCAGCGTGAATAGTGGACTTCCTGAATTATCCTTGGCATTTTAGAGAGATTGGACTACTAGGTTTTGAATTTAGAGCTATAGTAATGCCCTCATTTGGAGTTTTTATTATCAGCATTCTGTAAGTAAGGCAGCTAACTGGTAAAGAGAAAATGGTCACTCCGACTTATGTTTCTGAGGGTCCAAGCCCAAAGTCCAGCAGGTTTTGGACCTGAGATGAGGGCAGGGCATTTCAGAGGGCAGTTACTTGTAGCAAATCTCTGACTGTATAAACCAGGAGCCAAAGAGAGGAAAGAAGATCTCAAGACTCTAATGTCCCCTTTGATGGGTCCCATATCCTCTGTGACCTAAGAAACTTCCCTAGAATCCTACCATCAAAAACTTCCATCAGGAGAAAACTCAGGACCAAGACACCTATGTCGGGGTCTCTGGGCATATTCACCACACAAGTAGAGATCAAGACGAAACTGAATTAGCAACAACAACATCATAGGGCCAGAAAATAAAGCTCCTTGTATAGTGCAAAGGATTTTATCATTTAACTTGGAAGAATGAATGACACCTGGGGAGAAATTAACATGATTTCTAAATTTTCAATGACTGATTAAAAAGTTTGTATTTTTAATACAAATTTTTCATACCCATTGTTTGATTTGAAGTCAGTACAATGTGATCAGTATGCTGATTCTAAAAAATAAACAAACAAACAAATGAATATGTGAGCACGTTAGCTCTGTGGTGGCTTTTCTCTCTCTCTCTTTCTCTCTCTCATCTATCTATCTATCTATCTATCTATCTATCTATCTATCTTCCTGGCAATAGTTTTTGAACACATTGTCCTTTAGTATACAAATACTTAAATTTCTAAGTCTCAGATACAATCCTCAAAACTATGAGCAGATTCTCGGGTTTTTGATCACTCTGATGATTCAAAAAACAATATAGAGAACTTTCTCCCAAATCAAAGAAGACTAGGTAGAAAAGAATTCTCAATGGATTAAAGAAAAAGATGATTCATTATATAATTTTCATTTCTTTAATTCTACATGTGCCCTCTAATGTCGACACCACATTCAGAAAGCCATGAATGATCATTTGGTTAAGCACAGATCATTTTCACTAGCTACCAACTCTTTGTCTGGTACTGAGTCAAATGTAGGGATTTGATAAAAGCATAAAATAGAGGTCTTGTTCTAGAGGAGCTTATAGCTCTGTGCAGACCCAAAATCAAAGCAGGCTGCGGAAATATATCATTGATGTATTTTCGCGGACCTTACTTATGAATTTCAGATTGGAGGAAAATTAGAAAGACAATATTTCTGAAGTGTTATCAAGTTGTTAAGGGTTATTAAATGGCTAAGGGAATAACAACAGTTTTGGCCATTGATGGGACTAGAAGTCTGGGCTTGTGTTGCACAAACACTTTCAGGTACAGTTTCAGTTTACTGATGCTGACATTTAAAAGCTATCTTCCCTTGTATTTCTTTCTTTCGTTTAATATGAATACACACCGAACTTATTTAAGGCATTTAGGAATAAAAGACCTGTATAGGCAACTGACAAACACACTTTCATCAGTTTCTGAAATAATTAATAAAAAGAAAGTTTATGAATCAAAGTGATGTCAATATAATTAGAAAGACTATGTGATTCATACATGTTGAAATTCAAAAACATAAACAACATTTCTGATGAGACAAATTTGACAGATTTCTTGCATATAAAACAAGCTCATTCATTTATTTAAAAATTTATTGTATTATTTCTTTGAAAATTGACCAGTAAAATTATGTTTATTTACAGTGTAAAATATAGTGTTTTGAACTGCTTATACATTATGAAATAGTTAAATCTAGCTAAATTTGAAAACATTTACCTTGCATAATTTCTGTTTTGTATTGAAAACACATAATATCCATACTCTTAGCTTTGTTCAAGGATATAATGCATCATAGAATATGAATAATTACAGTTAATATAGGAAGAAATTCAAGAGACTCAGCACATTGCTTGGGTACTACAGCAAATGATTACATGCTGTATTTCAACAAATTACGAGGATCATTCTAATTCCAGAAATAGTTGTGAATCATAACTCAAAACCACCACATCCTTTGTGTCATGCAATTTGTAGTCTATGACAAACATTCTTTTCCAGAATCTTCAAAGAAAGTAAAATATATAGTTTTCACAGTATGGTTGGGATGACAGATAAAATGACAAGAATGTGATCAATTTCAGACATAAGAGATAGGGTGGAATATTTCTAGGCCATTACCTTACATTAGGAATTTTTCTGAGTGCTCTCTGAATAAGGTGAAGGCTCAGAATACAATAATCTTATTATTAATAATTTTATCATTAATTCAATAAAAATTGGTAGCTATAGTCAAATTATTGTTCAAGTCACTGGAGACCATAGAAGAGAATTAGGCAAAGTGCCTGTAGGAATGTCATAGTCTAACATACCTACTTAATATAAATGTTACAAAGAGGAAAATAATTATAATAGAAATGCCTGACAATATGAAGGAAGTGAATGGTTCAAAATATTAAAAAAATTAATATCCCTACATTCATTACTTAAACATAAAAGAAAAAGCAACTCTTTGAATTCTAAAAAGGAGAGATAAAAAATAGCTTTTTAAATAAACATTTTAAAACAGCATAAAACCCTACATACAATAATAATACTAATTATTATTATTATTATTATTATTGTGATCAAAAAAGTGAAAAAAAGCATATAGTTTAGGGACCTCAGACTGAAAGACATGTCAGGGTGCTAAGTCCATTCATACCTTCCAAACTTGTAGGTAGAATAACTGAGAATCCACCAAAGAAAAAAGTATCAAACCTTATGGTATAAGAACAAAATTCTTAAGACAACTGCTCTGCTCCAGTGAAAGTCCACAGACAACAATGGTGGCTCCCCGGGTTGGGGAGATAGCTCAGTAGAATGAGCACTTGCCTGGTAAGTGCAGGGTCCTTAGTTCAATCCCTGGCACTGCAAAAAACAAACAAACAAACAAACAAAAAAGGTGGCTCCTGCTTGAGTCACACAGTGAAGCTGGAGAGTGTGCCATGGCCCTTACCCTGAGAGAGTCACAATAAAGTGCCCCAACTCATCAACCAAGTTGGCACCAGAGAGAGTTCCTTAGCCAAAACATTCCTGCATTAATTACTTGCTCAGGGGCCAGAGAAATGCCTCAGTAAAATAAGCGCTTGCCTGGCAAACACAAGGGCCTGAATTCAATCCATGGTTCCACCAAAAAAATTAATTACTTACTCATGTCTGGGACAAAATACCTACTGTCAATCACTTGGGGGAAGAGAGATTAACTTGGCTGATGGGATTAGAGGGTTCATTCCACAGTGGAATGGAGCCATGGCAGAAATATCAAGGAAGAGAGATCTAATCTGTGACAGCTGTGAAGCAAAGAGAAACAAAGAACGTGACCTCCCATACCATCTTATGGCCCGCCATCTTCACCTGGGTCCCATATTTAAGCATATGCTCATGATCTGATCAAATTCCAAAAGCCTTTCCCCTGATAACAAGAGATTTGAGGGGATGTTTAGATCTAAACTATATCTCCAACCTCTTACTGTCAAAGAGGCCTATTAGGGAGGCTGGCAGGCAGTAACAAAGCCACATCCATGGTTTCAAGAGATCGCTACAAGGTTAGCTGCAATAAAGTGTATCGATCAGCTGTTCCCTTGCTAGGCTGCTGTATCTAACATCTGTAGGATGAGAGGTTTGTTTCAGCACATGATTTCAGTGGCTTCAGTGTACTTGTCATCCACCAGCTCCTAGTCAGGAAATTCACTATAGAACAGGGTTCTAGAACAAAGGTGCTCAATTCAGGTCAGCACAGAATCACCATGTAGAGAAAAGCCCCAATAAAAATAGGCCCTCTAGTAGCACACACCATGGACCTACTTCTTCCTAATTTTTGCTGCTTCCTAATTAATTGCACGTTGAGCTGTAGACATCTGTGGATTCCTCTACTGATGAGTGTAGCCCCCCACAATCCAATCACTTCTCTTGGAGTCCATCCATCCATTCAAACCAACAGCCAAGATTAACCAGCATGGAAGGCAAACATGACTGTCTCAAATGCTTTGTTCTAAACAGAAATATATCGAGACTTCAAACTCTACGCCTATGTGAGAGTAAGTAAGAAGTATCTTCAATGTACCTATTCAATTTAAGTTATGGATTTAGGCTATTCTTTTTTTAATGCAGAATTCTATTTACAATTTTTTCTCAAAGGTAGGCTTCTCTTTTCATTTGCTTTTGATCCTCCATTTCTCTCCCACAGCAGAATACAGATAGTCAGTGCACAGTCTAGAAGATCAAAAGCTGACAGGTTACAAGGGCCAGAAGCTTTGCTTGCTTGGTGTATACTTAAAACAATGTAATGGAAACAATATTTGCCCTGGTAAGCTTTAGAATGAACAAGTTCCAGTTTGCTATAAAGGAAAAAGCAACATTGGGCCCATTTTCTGGTTTGTCTTCAAACTATTTCTATAACAAAATGTACAATGAACCATAAAAATAACCAACTGAGGCAAATGGAGAAACAAAAGAGTCTCAGCAATTCAAACCAAGATATAAAGAAGAATCACATAAAAATTAGAACTGAAAACTTTATTAATAGTTATAATAAATGTTAATGGAGTAAAGATAAAATAGAAAAAGAAAATTATTGGTGAACTGCAAGATAAAAAAAAACAGAAATCAAGTACTTAAAAATGACAAGCTTAAAGAAGAAAACAGAAAAAGCAGTAAAACTACAGAGGAAAGATCTATATTAAAGATCCAGTATTTTGGGTGGTGCTAAAAATACTAGAGAAAATAATTGTTGGCAATAATACCAAATTAGACAAAGTATGCAAGCCTAAAGATGCAAGAAAAGGAATATACTTTATAGTTTGTATGCTCAAGGGAATCCATACAAGATTGACAAAAACCTGAATGTTCTAATAAAAAAGTCATTCAATCAGTAATACAAAAATAATAACTCATTCAAGAAAAAATAAACAAATAAAGTTGTAGCAGATTTTCTAAACCACAAAACACCAAAGCCTGAACATTTTTTAATGTACACCAAGAAAAAAATTGACATCTACTACTTTACAGCCAGAAAAAATAATCGTTCCAAGTTACAGAGAAAATTCAGTCTTTCTCAGATGAAGACAGACTAATGGACATTATCGTCAAAGGGCTATGTAATAGCTAAACAAAGTTACATGAAAAGAAAAGATGATAAAATTTGCCACAAGCAAAAAGTATGACATTTTCTCTTCTAGTTCTCCTTGTATGTATAAAAATATTTGCAGTAATTATATTGGAAAGGTAAACTCACACTTTGCTTTGATAGTAAAATATCAATTCCAAGATTTGTAGTAAGTTACACACACTCACACACACACACACACACACACACAGTCTAATAAAACCAGATGAAAAGATGAATTAAACATAAACTCACAATAACTCAAAAGAAGTAAAACAGAGAATGAACATATCAAGATAGAGTTATACCCTGATAGATCAATAAGCGTACTACATTTAAGTGATGTTGCAGCTTGTACCTAGGTATTGTCCAAAGTCTCATGTGCTCATAGATGCTCATAGATTTTCAGGGGTGGCTGGATCTAGGGTGTATAAACGTGGATTAAGGACATGCGATAACTAAAGCGATTCACTGATTGCTTAGCACAGTTCTAGGTGTGGATAATGACACATAGGCTCACTCCGGGTGTGGGTGGAACCATGTAGTAGGCTTGTAGTCTGGATGGAAGAAAGGTTCCGAAGGCTCCCTGCTTGCAGGGTCCTGCCTCCTACCTGCCCTTCCATGAACCATTTATCCTCTTCCATAATGCTCTGGCATAAAGTTAGCTAATGATGCAGAGAAACCTCTACCAACCATCAGTTAAAATAAACTTTTCCTCCTTTAACTTGTGGTTTTCATGTATTTTGTCCTAGCAAAGAGAAAGCAAATAAGATAAGTGGTCTAACTACACATTAGTTTAAATGCACACATAATCAGCAAATGTACTTTTTAAAGCAATCTTAGCCAAGAGTTGTGGTTCTTTGGCTGTAATTTCAACTACTCAAGAAACTAAAAAAATAGGATAAAACATTCAAGGCCAGCTTGGGTAATTTAGCATGAGCTTGCCTCAAAATACAATGTAACAAAAAGTGACAGGTTACAGAGCAATGTAACAATGCATGCCTCCTATGAGCAAAGGTCTCAGTTTAATCGACAGTAATGCAAAAATTAAAATTTCATATATTTTGTTCTATTGCCTATAAGAAACTCATGTGAAATACAATATAAATTGAAATTAAAATATTTGAAAATATTTGTCATGCAAACATAAAGCAAAATGAGTGGTTATACTAATATCAGGCAGATGAGATGGTAAAGCAAATTATGAGAAATAGACAAGGTTATAATCTAATAACAAAAGAGTGCACTATAGAAGATATTTGACATACATAATATATAAAAGAAAAGTATACTTCTAAACTAAACTTCTAAGCTAAAAAGAGAAATAGAAAAATCCACAAGAGTTGTTGGACCCTTCCTTATTGTTCCCTTGACAGTTAATAGAAAAGCTGAACAACAACAACAAAAATCCTATAAGGCCTCACACAGTTCATCAACCCATCAATTTCGATCAAAATTTCCAGAAAAGTCATCCAACAATAGCAGAATACATATTCTTCTTATGCTCCCATAAGAACAAATAACAGAATGGGTTATCTACTGGACCATAAAACAAACATTGTGAAATTAAAAATAAAAAACATATCGAAACCACATATTTCTCTGACCACAAAAAGTAAAACTTGTATGAATAACAATAAATAATCTCTCAACACTTGAAGCTAAATTACACACTTGTGAGAAATTTATGAATTAAACAGGAAGTCTCAAAGTAAATTTAAAATTTACATTAAATTAAATAACAACAAGAGCATAAAATATTGAAATTGGGGAGAAAACGTATAAATGCTAGTAGTACTAAATGTTTATATTATGCATTACTAAATGCTTAAATTCAAAATAAAGGAAAGATGATTGAAATTAAGACTTCAGCTTTCACTTTGTGTTTTAGAAGAAAGTAAACAATGGAAATAGAAAACGATAAAAATGAGAAGAATAGTAATCAATAGAATTTAAAATTCAAACATCTGTTACAATATGGATGATAGTTGATGATATTACTTCTAAATACAAGAAGTCATGAAAGGACAAATGCTACAGGATCTCTTTTCATCTAAAATATGTAGCATAGTCAAATTCAACCATTTGATTTATAGTTAACAATAATGTGGTTTCCTATGGCTGAAGGGCAAAGAATAATGCTCTAGTGCAAAAAGTGTGGAGAACCAGTTTGAAAAAATAAAACAAACCAGAGATGGATGGTGCTGATAGTTGTACAACAATACAACAAATTGAGTGCTCTAAATGATACTTAGAAAGTGTTAAAATGTTAAAAATTACACACACACACACACACACACACACAGAGTTATCCCTACACAGACTACTACAAGATATTCTAGAGAGGGATCAAAATGACCACAACTGTATGAATGAGAATGGAAAGAACCTACCAAAAAGGGCAAGCAATTAAACACAGGAGAAGAGGTATACAACAGCAGTCTCTCAATTATTCTTTTGTATATAGCAGCAAAATATTTCCATCAGCATACTCTACAAATGGACTTCTCATGCGCCCTATAGGTCATGATTCTTTCTGCATCTATCAAGAAAATATTAGTAGCTCAGTCCCACAAGTGACACCTGGCTACCAGTAAGCTTAATTTTGATTACATTTTTATAGGAGTAATATTTAGGTTGAAGTTGTGTGCCCGTATTTTGTTTTGTTTTTTTGGTAGAAGGCTTTCACTATTGATATATAATTCATCCTTGCTCCTTTTTAAAAGTCAGTTTTGTAATATACTTTCTTGGTTTTAAATACAGTAAGCTTCATGGATCCTGTCCATGTCCATGACATACTAGAACTTGGTAGAATATCCTATCCCCAGACTGTTAGAAATGCTGATTATATATTTGCCATTCCAGTATTTATGTTATGTTTTATTCTTAGCAATTCTTTATTAATTATTGATGAAAATGGAATATTAAATTTCAAATACAATAAGAAATTTTAAAAGTTTTGGAGAAAAATAATTTTGTAATCTTTGGAGCATAATGTTAAGCTTTTTGCTAGCATTTTTAGACTTTATTAGGCTACATGAAAAGCACAATGCATAAAAGAAAAAATAAAAATTTTGGCCATCAATAAAATAAAGCTATCTTCAGAAAAAACCCAGGAGAAGACAGAAACTATTACCTCGAAGAAAATTTTTGTAAACTGCTTAATTAACCAAAGCCTAGATACATGAATAGATGAGTAAGTCTAAACATTTTACAAGCAGAAAAAGAAAGAAAGTAAAAAGAATCAAATTATCCAGTCAGAAAAGGAAAAAGAGAGGAGACACAGTGAACACAAGTTGCATGAAGTAGCCCACAGTATCAACTACTAGGAAAATGCAAGTTAAAGTTACAGGAAATTTCAACCCATGCCTACCAAACTGGAAAAGTCAAACAAAACAAAAAGCCAAACCAAAACAAACCAATCCAAACCAAAAGAAAACAGTGAGAACACCAAACACTGGAGTGGAGATAGAGGAGCCGGATATCTATTGGCTGTTGATGGGAATGTAAAATGGTAATTAGTAAAGTGATTGGCTGAGTTACAAAACTGAGCAATGACTTCTCTTATAATTTACTAATTATATATCTTTCTATCCATTCCAGACACCTGAATATTTATGTTTATGCCAAATCCTGCTTATAAATATTTATTTATTAAGCTTGAGAAAGATTCAGAAGCTTGAACTCTTTGCAAGATTAAACAGTCTGTACTAATAGACACTGGAGATAGTACTCATCAATATAAAGACTCATAAATATAGAGATCCACGTGTTGATAAGCTTGAGTCTGTGGAAGTAAGCCAAGCCCAAAGTGTTTAGCACTTCATGGTTCCACCTGCGTAACATTCTTGTAAAGAAAATGCAGCAGAAATGGAGAAAGCATAGTGATTGTAGAGCCAAAAGAGGGAGCACATGGAGAAAGATCATTAGGGCTTCACAGGGCAACATAGGGTCTAAAAGTTCAACTCAGTGAGGAAGCACTTGATTAACATGCATACGGGCCAGGTTTCACCTCCAGCACCAGTGGAGGTGGGAAGGAAGGAACAACATAAAGGATCACTATGATAAAGAAGACATTCTGTGTTTATTACTATTAACATCCTCCTTGGGATGTTGTGCTAGAGTTGTGCAAAATGGTATCCTCGTAAGAATTTTATAAGGGGAGCATCTCTGAATTATTTTGAACAGTAACACTGAATCTACAATTATGTCAAGATAAATAGACTGATTTGAGAATAAAGAAAAACATCAATTCAACCCAAGCACAGGCCATGAGTGGGACCACCTGTGGCCTACTGGATCTTCATTCAAGCCAGAGCCCAGGCCTGGTGAGTAAGTGGAACCTCATCCATCAACAGGCCTGGTATGGAGTCCTGTGGCAGGACTATCTGCAGATAGACTAGAGACAAGACCCACCAAGCTGATCCAGGAGCAGAACAACTTGCCAGAGTGTCACAGAGGGTTCACCTCCAAGGCTGCAGAAGGAAAAAGAGGAGCACAACAGCTAGACTCAAGCCACACCCACCTGGATGAGTTTGAACTTGGTAGATCCGGATCTAGTGCTAAGGTAATAACGGCACCGAAGTTCTAAAGCAAAGCCTAGAGGACAGTGATATACAAAATGACAAAGAGAAGGAGAAAAATGCATTCTCAGGCCCAAGCCCACTCAAACAAATTCCGAGACAACAGCATAGAAGATATTGGAAATCACATACCTGAAATCTCTGAAATAATTGTGTCTGAAGTAAAGAAACAACTGCAGAAAGGTATAGAGAAAATCAGATCAGAAATAATTTCTGAAGTACAAAAAGAAATGATAATTATAATGAAAGAAGTACTAAGTGTTTCTAAAGAAAACACTGATACAAAATAGAGGAGAGTAGAAAACTGATTGAATCCTTGAATGAGCAACATAGGAAAGAAATAGAAGGCATGAAGCAAATTCAAATTGCTGTACAGGAAATTAAAAGCTCAATCACAAGCTGGCAAAAACATTGGAATGAAAGTGAAAATAGACTTTCAGATCCTGAAGACACCTTTTCACTTAGTGAAAAGGTGAAAAAAATCTCTTTGAAACAACAGGATGCAGAAAAAAAGTATTTCAACATCTGCAAGACAATGCAAAGATGAACAATGTAAGACTAATAGGCATCAGTGAGAAAGAAGGAGTCAATACACATGACATAAAAGAATATAAACAGAAGTAATAGCAGAAAACTTCCCAAATATGGGGAAACAATCTGACATTCATGTAACTGAA
>NDGN011467744.1:0-25683 GCA_002564285.1 Tympanoctomys barrerae
TTAATGGACTGATGTTTTTAAAATGACACTTATAAATCATAATAAACTGGTAAATCAAAAAAATAGTTTGTGAAAGCAACACAGTCACTCTGATTGTGTTAGATAGAGATATTCACAGATATAGCTCTTCTATATCTATGAATATGCAATGAATAGCTTTTAAAGATAATCCTGTTAAGATTTAGTTTAAGCAAATTAAACCAAAGGCAAGACCTTCACCACTCACTGTAGTCAGACTTGTTCTTTTCTTTTTTTATGTATTTAGTATAGAGTTTACAGGGTCTACCGAGCCCCACCATGTAGACTGGACTTGTAGTAATTCTTTTTCAGCCTCCCGAGTGCTGGGGTTACTGCTGTGTGCCACCACAGCCAGCCTCAGGTGCCATCTCAGCAAGCCCTGGGGGTGGAGCCGGCATGGCACGCTGGGGACTAAACTCCAACCTCTGCCCTCTGCTAAGCAGGGGCTTTAGTCTGCTGAGCTATCTGGCCAGCTCTTGGACTTGTTCTTGTATCTTATTCCCGTGACAAAAATAAGAATCATCTGGTACAGCAGATCACACAATGAGACCTACAAAACAGAAGGGACGTTTTACCTGATATTATCACTAAACCATACTGATGGGGTGTTTTAGTTTGGTTTTTGGTGGGTGCTATTGAGACAGGGTGTATTATGTAGTCCAGGCTGGCCTTGTCCTCAAGGTGACCCTCCTGCTTCAGTCTCCCAATGCTGAGTGAGATTACAGGTGTGCGCCACCACTACACCTGCCTTGCACAAATCGTACTGAAATAGTACTCACTAATTAAAAAGTTTCATGCTAATGACACAGAACTAGAATTTGGCTTCCTAAATTTAGGCCCCCTGCTTCAGCCCTCCCCTTCTAAAACACTAGGGCTTGTATCACTTAACCTTGCTCTGTCTGTGAAATGTCATGTTCCCAGTATTTAAAGACAATGCTAGTTTTAAAAAAGTACTAGATACAAAAATCTTACAATAAACAAATTATATTCTTTAGGTAGTGAGTTACCCATATCTACCTCTGTCACAAAGGTACCTATTACTAAAGAAGTTTATCTTGACTAATAAAACTTTCATTTGTGTATTTATCAGATACGCGAAATTATTATGAAGAGACAGCACAATCGTATTTGCTTAATCCCAGATTTACCTTATTTGTAATAGAGCTGTTCAACAGTAGCAACAACAGATGTATACGCTCTGTGTAAGGAAGCAAGTTGAACACGGCATACCTAGGGACAGTTACGGGACACTTGTGCTTCATGAGAGTGAACTAGGGAACACGCCAGTCACTGGCACTGCCTGAGGCTCCTTCCGTAGAGGCCTCTCTGTTCTGAGTGGCCTGTCCCCTTACCACAGCAGGGCTCTGCCCTGTGCTTGCTGGCTCCTGCCTACTTCCCACGCCCTCTCCCAAGGGCCTCCTGATCCTCACTAAGCTGAGATGGCGTGGAGCGCCTCAGTGCTCACTGCACGCTGAAGCAGGGATGTGGCATGAGGGAACACAGGTCTCCCGGCCGCTCAGCCCCCGCCAGGCCCCACGCTCAGCAGCGACTCCTGGCTTCCCCTAGGGTGTCTGCTAACTGTCTCCCATTAGAACAAAACACATTACTAATAAGGAATATTAATTCAAATACATTTTTGGCAGTTTACTTTGGATTTTCAGGTCAACAATCATTTGGAAATAATGGCAGCATCAGTGTGGCCTTGTGGAATTTATGCTTATGACGTGCCTTCAGATTTTACCGCGTGGCCTAGAAGTTCCAAATCAAGGTTGAAAAAGAAGGCTGTGACAGGAAGGAGACATCCTGCCTCTCTTATTTCTGTCTTTTAACCTTAATGGTGGTCCTGCCATTTGTCATTAGCTTCTGACACCTGCTAAGAATGCTGCTTATTACTTGTCATACAGTTTAATAATACCAAGAATATACAAGGCCTTCCAGTTTGTAGCTAGTTGATTCTTTGAACAGAAAAAGCAGTGCGACAAATTATGCCTTGTATTTTCCCACTGTACAGAGGAGGCTGGGGCAACGGAGAGTAACGTGACAGGAGGCGCTCAGCTCAGACTACGGCCTCCCCTCCCTCCTCCCTGACTTACGCCCTCCTTCTTGCCTTTCTTTCCCCTCTTCTCCTTCCCTCCCACCTGCTGCCGCGACATGAGGATATCCAAGCTGACAATCCTGTGTGCTATATTTTGTTTAGACACCTTTAAAGCACAAGTTTCAAATTTTCAAAAACTTCTGGTTGCATCATCATTGTTATGCTATGAAGCGAAATTATGAAATATGAGACATGAATTGTGATCCCACAGACCACAAAATGAGACAGTAATTAACGAGCTCTTTTTGCAAGTTAAGAAATTGTCTGATAGCGAAGGTGTCTGAACGAAGGTTAACTTCATACCTTTGCTTTCCACTAGCTGGTTAAAGCAATCTGTAACCTATTCCATATTTACCCTGTCAAAACCAAAATCAGCAAAATACTCCACTGCTGCAGCACGCAGGGAGCTGGAGCTGAGGACGGCAGAGTTTGTGGGTGGCTCCTGGGGACGAAGCCGCATTCCAGGCACGACACTCACCAGCGACGGCCCCCGCGAGCAGCAGGCTGCCAGGGCTGATCTGCCCATCGTCACTTGCAAAAGACGCCTTCACATGAGCGTAACATGGGAAGTAGATGGCCGAGAAGGGAATGTCTCGCAGAAAGCACGCTTTGGCGCCCTGTGCACGTGCAAAGAAGAAAAACCACATGAAACACGTATCCCGTTGAGAAGATCGGGCTTCTCTGGAACTGACCTCAGAACAAAATATTCCTGGAAAAGATCAAATCTGTACTCACCAGTTGAAAGGGGATCAGTCAAAAATAATCCAAATTCTACAGGTATCAAGTCTGAATCTTCTTTTTAAAATTAAAGTGATACAAACACACACACACACACACAGATAACTAAGATAACTATGCTACTAATTTCTATTTGTTGGTTGAAAGGAACAGTTAGTCTTCCTATTGTTTGATTAGTCTTATATGCCCATAGCTCAGCAGCATAAGCACTTGCTTGGCAAGCATAGGATGCCAAGTTCAATCCCCAGTACTGGAAAAAACAAAAAAACCCAAAAAAACAAAAAACATCTTGCAGGCCCATAACTGGTAATTTGAACAGCTACTTTGAAGATAACAATATGCAACATAACAACCATAGTTAATTTCCTATCAACTTGTTTTGAAATTCTGTACCACTTTTATTGCTTTATCTTCAAAATAAAAAAAAAGGAAAAAAATAAGGTTGCTTTTAATGTACGGTAAGAAGAAGTGGCGAAAAGGCCCGCTCATCTACTTTGATGCTAGGACGCACACTGCACTTTGGGCCTTCTGCCCAGCGGCTTTCGAGTCCCTGCAGTGGCACGTCACTGGCATCTTCGGGGAACACCTGCTTGCTCATCGCAGCTGAGGACGAAGGCAAAAGTGAAGTGGTCTTCTTGTTCAAGAACAAGAAGTAAACAAATTAGGAAGAGAGGACAGGGGCCCAATTTTTGTATTATGTGAGAATCTAATGAAAGCGCTGGACCCTTTCCCAGAAAATACTACACATCCAAAAACAATTATGTACCTTTTCGGGGAGTTCACAGAATTGCCTCCATTTATTCACAGCCTTATGCACTGTCCAGGGCTCATGAAGCACTGACACAGGCCAGCTCTGAAGCCTTAACATACAGCAATTCTAACGTGTTTAAGAATTGTGCGCAGAACAATTAGCTCCTGGGGCACATTCTTCATCAAGCAATTTCTGGTGCCAAAATAATGCTTCATGGAGACCCTGAGATTGATGAGTTCCCAGAAATATGATACACGATTACAATGGAAACCACAGCACATGTATTGTGCTTTGGGTCGGCTGAGTGGGAAGGAAATCACCACTTTTCAACACTTAATGATTTAATATCAGATTTTTCATAGATTTCTAATACCTAAAATTTCCACCAAATACAGAGAATCCAAAAAGAAAATAAAGGCTACATACAGATTCAACAGAACTGGCCACGTGGAAGTGGCATTTATGGAGGCCTAGTAAGCTGGATCTCAGGAATTTCCGCCCCACAATGGCTTCAGTCTGTCAAAGCTGCTTAACTCCACACATCTGTTATACCATAGCTTTGGCGTTTCTGACATTCCCATTGCCCTCCTGACTACCTGAAATTTCAAGTTAAAACACCATTAGTCTTTTTCTTTAATAGCAGTTTAGCATAAACTGCATTAACCCAGCTCTACTGCAACTTAATTAACTGTCTTACACAAGTAACACAAGTCCGGCTTTTTATTTGAGCCTATTAAACTGAATCCTACATTGGCTCATCCTTCAAACAGGACAAATGCTGGAAATCGAGATTCTGTCATGGTGGCTACTCCCCAGTTCACCCCACCTAGAGGTACTTAAACAGGGCCAGGCTATCTTATGAATGGCCTTTCAGCCCATGCATCTGTATCTCGTCCACCCCAATCTGTTAAAAATTTAACCCAAATTAAGACCCATCTAAAGTACTAGCCAGGCCCACCCCTGCTTAGAACCATACAGAGCATCACCTCTAATCTCCTTATTTTATAGCTGTGCAAACCGATGTCGGGACAGTTAACCTATCAACTGGTTGTAAACTGAGGGCCATGCGTATGGCTTATTCAGAGGACCACCAGGATTCTAAAGAGTTTTTCTCACCTCTCCAGCTTTCTACAAAGTCGTGATTTGGGCAGCTTTGTGGGCAGTCAACAATGCTATCCTTTAGTTTCTTATTTCATCTTCCTCTTCCCTTTTTGCCTTCAAGACTACTGTAAGTTCTCCTTGCTACTTATCCATATAGAGACTCAGGCCAGGAGACATTCAAAATAGGTATTAAATGACCCGGTGAGGGTGAACCTTTTACAGATGAGGGCCCACACTGCAGTCCAAAACCCACTTATGTATCACAAGGGATGAAAACTGCACTTTAACCTGAAAGCTGGGCTGAAAATCAACTCATACATGAACATCTTTTTTTAAAAAAATGTTTATTGTATATATATTCATACTTTTTTTTTTTGGTTATGTTGGTCAATGTTAATGATGGTGGCATTTCTTTTTTTTTTATTTTACTTTTTATGTATTTAGTACAGGTTCTATAGGGTCTCATTACACAAATTGGACTTGCAGCAATCCTTTCTGATTTTCAGCCTTCCAAGCACTGGGATTACAGGCATGGGCTACCACACCCAGTATCAATCGCCATCTCATTGTGCCCTTGGGGTGGGGCTGGCAAGGCAGGCTGAGGATCAAACCCAGCCCCACATCTGCCTAAGCAGGCGCTTTAATGTGCTGAGCTATCTGGCTGACTCTATGAACATCTTTTGTCTTAAAAGCACCACACATGCCATAGGTTCGCCACCAATGACCAAATTAAATACATATTACTTTTTAGACTGGTATTATTCTTTGCACAAGCTTTTTACTTATTCATTTAGTCTTCTGAGACAGGGTCTCACTATGTATGCAAGCCTTGAACTCACTATGTAGCCCTGGCTGGCCCTTCCACAGCCTCAAACCACCACACCCAGAAAACCTGTGTTTCTTCCTATATTCATTAGTGTTTACCTTTAACTGCATTTCCCAGATTTTGCATTTTACAGCAAGATGCCAATCTCTGCTTGCCTTATTTGTTTGCTTTTTAAAGTTTTCTTTAATTACAGAATGTTTTCATCTGGGCTGATCTTCAGCCAAGAACCACTGCGAGTGAACATTCCGATGCATCCCATCAGCAGAAATATTAGCACCCCACACCCGAGGCCAGGCTGGGGAAGCGCTTTTCCTCCTTGAATTCGCAGCCTAAGGGTTCGTTCTGTGTTGGCTGGGGAAGAACTAGTATCTGCTTTGTTCTTCAGTCATAATGCCTGCATACATCTTTTTCTACGTCTTTTAAAAATTAACTGCCCTCACTGCTCTCAGTGTGAGCTGTGCATCCTGCCCAATATTCTCATCCTTGTGAAAGCTTTGTAAGGACTTGGCTTCCCTGTTTCCTCTTCCTGGAAAGCCTGATGAGTCTCAGGTAGAGCTCTGAATGTCACACTCATCTGGTCAGTTAAGGTCCACCTATCACTCTGCATCTTCTTTCGTGATTGCTGAGCTGGGAAAAGTAGCCTCCTAAGTACCAGCTCTTCGTTCCTAACACCCCAGCCCAGTATTACCATTGTCAGTGAGATTGTTCAAGTAAGAGGAAGGTGGATGTCACGCGGCTCCAGACTGTCTGCGCTTTCCTACACGTGGTCTGAGTTGTCTACATGCCTTTATCTGCCCATGTTGGTGTGGCCTAATAGATTTTAAGCAACCACACATCTGGAACTATTGTCTAATTTAATTTTAAAGGCACTTAGCAAAATCTCTGGCTGTTAGCTCAGTCCTAAGACATGTTGCTGATGACAGTGATTTTGCTTTGCAAGTTCCCCTAGAAAAAAATCCCCAAAACCAAAACGAAGACATGAGAGGCTTTGGAATACTGTATGCTGTCAATTTCTACAATGATAATCATTTCCAACCAAAAAAATTCAGAAAATAAAACAAAGTTTTCAGTTTTCCAAACAAGAATATATTATTTGTTAGTGATACAATAAAGCTTGTGAGAAAAATACTAGTTTTGCACTGAAACATTAAAGTTGGGGGGAGGGAGGAAAAGGAGAGAGAAAAGATTCATCTGTCTTATGCTATGTGGCTTCAGTACGGTCAGAAGGCCATGTGCAGAAAGACTGGACCCAGAACTAGTAACACCTAAGCCTCAAGCAGAACAAGAGCACAGGAGGACGTTTCCTCAGGAGGAGTCCTGGGTGTTCACCAAGAGGCCCTCTCCTTCCTATCCTGAGATCATGACAGCACGTCATGTACCCAGTGAGGACTGCCGGTACATATGAGGTATGATGACGTCCGAGAGATGCCTGGAGACAACTCTAGATGACTGAGAGGAAACAGCTTGCTCAAAACTCAAACATACTCACAAATGAGACAACACTAGCTATGGAAAAGGCGGGGCGGCACTGTGAGCACTGGAGGGAGAGAGGAAGGAAGAGGTTATTTCTTTTCCTGTGAGGGATCAGGCAATGTGGGCAAATAATTTATGTATATCAAATCAAATGTTAGGATATATAGGCGGCCTTAAGTTTCTCATTACCTAAGAAAAAGCTAGAAATGGAAAAGCCAGGAGGAAGAACTTGCGGCCCAGCCACAACCCTTGCTTGCCACACGCAGGACAGTCTTGCGGGAGGTAGAGGCTTTCACCACGCCAGCCTCCAGCCTCCAATGCAGGAAGAGCCTCTGGCAGACAGGTAGGCTCCTCTGTTGTAGGAGATGAGCTAGAAGCCTCTCTTACCATCACAATCACCAACGGCCTTTTGCTCCAGGGGAGTGCAGAGACTGGAGCTTTTGGAATAAGTCAGGTAGCCACTATGAAAGCTCTGTACAAAGCAGCAGTGCGGTGTGAGGGTAAAGAGCTAGTGAGACCACGAAGGCTGCCCAGCACATCTGCTTGTCCCCAACCAACTGGAGCCTCTGCCCAGCAAGTAACTCGCAGCTGAATCTGGAGGTAGCCTCTAGCCCTCCTTTACCCTAGGAGCAAAGCTCAGTTCCCAGGCAAAGCCAACTCTGAAAAGGCCTGGAGAAAAGGCACAGACCTATGATGTTGGTCTCCATCTCCCTACCATCTGCTTCAGATCTTAGGGACTAGGCAGGTGCTGATTTGTGATCCTACCTTAGGCAATCTCTGACCTGTTGCTCTCACACAATGAAAAAGGAAGCAGGATGTTAAAAAGGCTTTTAAAATTCTAAGAATGAAAATGTTTCTCTCCCAGATTCCTTAATAAATCTTTCACTTTGTACCTGAACACCCAGTTTTCAGTTCTACATCAAAAATATAAACCTGTCTGACTTGGCAAGCAAAGGGTCCGGGATTCAATCCCTGGTACCTCATGCTGGGCCAGCCCCGTCCTCAGGCGCGCTGAACCGGCCACCGAGACTAGGATGGTGGTGCACACCTGTAATCCCAGCACTGTAATCCCTCCTGAAACCAGGAGGATCACTGTGAGTCCAAGCTGTGTGGTGAGACCCTGTACCAAATACATAAAATTAAAAAAGTAAAGCGTGTGCCATTTAACATGCATCTTTAGATCTTCCTGCCCTGTATGGAAACCGTGCAGTTCCAGCCTTAATTCTTTCTTTGCTTGTTTGTGCTGGTTCTTTGGGCAGCATTACCCTTAGACATTCTCTTGCAGGTCCTTGTCCTTTGTATACAGGAAAATCACTTGGGGAAATTTAAAAATGCAGACTGCAATCCTCTAATCTCTTACTTTTTATTAAAGTTCTTTTTCTCCAAAGAAGAAAATTATTATTATTATTTTATGTATTTAGTACAGGTTCTATAGGGTCTCACTACATAGATCGGACTCACAGTGATACTCCTGTTTTCAGCCTCCCAAGAGCTGGGATTAGAAGTGTGCGCCACCACACCCAGTCTCAGTCTCCATCACTGCGTGCCCCCCAAGCCCTGTGGGGGGGACTGCACCTCAGTCGCTGCACCTGCCTAAGCAGACAAGCTTTAGTCACCTGAGCTATCTGGCTGGCCCTATTTTTTCTTTTTTAATACAAGGCCCACTAACACAGCAACAGGAACAATAAAAAGCACCTCCTATGTAAATAATCTTGCACCAACTCTGGCTGTGCTTCAGTTCTATGAGCTCCTCCTGCCTGCATCATTTTGCATGAGATCCAGGAAATCCTCTCTGAGGGGGAGACCCCACTGCGCATCCCAGTCAACAGTCCACTACTCACAGAGCCAATCAAGCCCAGAAACTATGGCCACCATGGCATCATGGCAGAAGAATCATTTACTTTGCTTCTCCTGCCTGTCTGATGTGGACACTGCTGAAAGCCTGTGGGAGCTTTAATCAAGCCTTAGGTTGCTGGAATCATCCACTTGAGCTTACTCTGGCAGGGCTGCCCGGTATGCAACTGTCAAAAGATACAACAAAATAGGATGTCTGTCTGTGTCTCTCTGTGTCACACACACACACACACACACACACACACACACACACAGCTGTCTCCAGTGTCCTAATGCCTTATGGGTTTTTCTTCCTTTAAACTCTACGCTCTATGCCTTGGGTGACATATAGTAACACCTGCCCAACAGATCCCATTAAGAATAAAAAGAAAAGCCAGCTATGAAGAATGGTGCTGAGACATAAGTCAGAGCCAGGGCAGTCTTTTTGCATGCTAATTCTTGCTTATTCTATCAGTACCTGCAAACATGGCTCTAAACAGACTATTTCTAATACAGGGAAAGGTAATTACACTCACAAAGGCACCTCTGTGTTGGGCTGGGCACCAGGAGCCAGCAGGTCTGGGAGACAGGGGCTTAACAGAGACTCCAGCAGTGAATGCACATTGTCTGCCCCAGAGGAAAATGCCAGACTGGGGAGTCTGCAGCCTTCAGGACACAGAGGTGCACCTTGTCTACGAAGGTTATTTAATGCTCCTGGCACCTGTCGTCAGAGCCACCTCTCCTTTTCTGCCTTGCAGGTTTAGAATTTATTTGGCATGTATAATTGTATATTTTGATCCTAGAGCAACAAACAATGGGCAGCACGTCCCGGTCTTGATCCCTCAGCACTCCTCCTGGCTTCCCCAAGCGGGTTAACCCTTTGGAACTCAGCCCGGGACTCAGTCCTCTGGCCACAAAGGCACAGCTTGGACTCCCTGGCTGAGCCTCAGAGATTCAGCATCTCGCTGAGACCTGTTAAGGTGGCTGTCACTGGTGAGCCGACAATGAATACTTCTTATCAGCAAACTCCCAAGTGACTTCAATTTGAATATAAAATGAGAGTTTACTATTCGGTTTTAGAACACCAGTTTCTCAATTTCATGGTAAATCCCTAAGAACTGCAACTCTAGTTCTTTTTCAGGAGATCCCATTTTGCCAGTCCTAGTTCTCCACTCTTCTGCTACTGTACACTGTTTTGCCATCAATGAAGTCATCTCTCAGCGAGGTTGGAAACTTTAGAAGCGGCCTAGAAATGTTCACATGGAATTTCTGTCTCTGAGCTGCCCGACTACATAACCTTCACAAAACTAGTCTGCGTGTGTCCCCTTTTCTTATTTCTAGTTTCTGTTCTCTTTCTGTCCTCCCAATTTACCTACACCATTACCTGCAATGCTTCTTCCTAAGAGCTTACTCTGGGATGTAGTATGCCTACTAACCATAGTCTTGGTTATCCTGCATTTTTCTTATAAAATACATGTTCTTCAGAGTAGTGGAAGCAAATCCTTTTTTTGTGATTATGAATTTTAATTTGTGTTTAACAATATTAAGTATTTAGAAATATATTAATTGAGGTAGTACTACTTAGAAACGTTTACCACTCTGTTTTTCATTTTCTTTACATATTTACATGCACACCTGGAATAATTATTTTTTACTTAAAATGCAATCCCCTTGGGAAGGGTTTCTTGGTGATACGCTCTCTGCGTCGTGCCAGTCCACACAGTGTCTTGCCAAGCGTGGCGCTGTGGCCTGCAGTGCCTGCCAACCAAAGGCAGGGGCAGAGGAATACCCATCTGAGGCCAGTCTGGGCTACTCGGTGATTCCAAGGCAAGCCAGGAAAATAGCGAGAGTCTGTGTCAAAAATAACAAACAGAGCCTTTCCTCTAAAGTCTTTTACCTTTGTTCTTAAAATATATCTCACAGCATGTAGAATTTTAGTTTCAAAAATTATTTCTTCTATACGCCGAAGACATCATTCAGTTGTCATCTTGCTTGCCTTATTCAATGTGTAAATTAATTAATTTGGCACAGGGTCTCACTACGCAACTCACACTCTAACTCCACACTTACACTTGATCGTACTTCTTGAGTCTATGGATTAATGGCTTTTGTTAGTTCTAAAAACTCTTCAGTCACCAATGCTCCTTCACGTGTGGTCTTCCTTTATATTTATCAGATCATCTCATACTTTTCTCTGTATCTTCAGAAGGATTTTTAAAAATTTAACTTAATTATTTTTTGTTTTTTGGCTTGCTCAGGCTTCCTTACGGGCAGGTCTGGCGTGGCATGTGGAGCTGGGGATTGAACCACGGTTCCCGGGGCCTCACTGGATTTGCCCAAGCAGGTGCGCTGAACAACTGAGCTTATTGGCAAGTCCCCTCTGCATCTTCATTTATCTGTCTCTCAGAAACACATTCTAGACAGTTTTTTTTTCAATTTCTCAGTTTATTAATTCTCTCAGCTATGTGCAATCTGTTATTAAAACTATTTGGTGAATTTAAAATTTTAATTATACTTTTATACTTTTTGATCCTTAGAACAAATTAACAACACTTATTTTTCCTGATAATTTAAAATTTTAAGTCTTAAGAAGTATCAAACGCTTCCTGTTTTCCTGTTACCTCTCCTCCAGGTGCCCTACTCCTTTGTGTGACTTGAGCCTTCTTATTGGGAGCCACCATCTCTCCTCGAATGCCCATCTGAGCTTTCTGTGAGGTGTGGCTGGAGGTGGCTGCTCTGGACAGGCGCCGTGCACACTGCCTGCAGCACACAGGACGCTGTCCATTCTGAGCTATTTAAATAGGAATTCCCAACATGGAATTTCTCTCAGCATCAAAGAAGTACAAATGCAGCCTAAGTAAGTGAGATCAGTCTGGAGTTCCTGATTTTTAGGCAAAAATTTTTTTTTACCCTTCCACTGAGGTATAGCTCATTGAAATTCCAGATTTCTAAGGTAGGAACAGGGTGAAACAACAGCAGCGCCTAGGGTAGAATCCCCCCGCCCCACCTTGCACTTGCCAGGCAGGCACTTATGCCCCCGCTGAGCTAGCTCCTGAGCCCCTCAGGGTAGAAATGGTCATGAGGCACTTATAGTCAAGGCTGTGCCGACACAGCGTTTGGCACCTAAAGACAAATATCTCCTTCAGTTTTGGACCTATGTGCTTTTACCTTAAACTTGGCCCTGTTCTTTTTAGAATTAATGCTCAAGTTTAAGTAAATACTGTACAGCGCTGCTGTGATTTTAGGCTTGAGCTGTCCTTATTTCCCTGTTAACAAAATGGACACACGGCACTTTTAGCTATTCCACTGGGTGAAGTCTTTATTTTTTTAAATGTCATTGATACTGGGTCTCACTACGCAGCGTGGACTCATGGTGATCCTCCTGTTTTCAGCCTCCCCTGTGCTGGGGTTACAGGTGCGTGCCACCACGACTTGTCTTAGTGGCCAGATCAGCGTGCCCTGGGACAGGGCCGATGTGGCATGTGGTGCCGGGGATCAAACCCGGGTACCTGCACTTGCCTAGGCAGGCACTTAGTCTGCTGGATCTCGGTGGCCTGGATGAAAAGTTCAAACCTCTGGTTTGCCTGTGCCACATGAGGAGACGCTCAAATGGGCTGCTCATGACACTGCCTCCTGCAAGTCTTTAAAAGGTCAGGTTATGTAGGCAATGTCCCCATAATTATTTTTTTGTTGTTCTTCCCCTAGTTGTAGATCACAATGTTTGGAGGAGGTGGTGTTCAAAAGCTCTTCCTTTCAGCCTCTTCGGTAGTGGCTGTGGGCCATCTCTCCAAGCCACCAAGGACTATGGCTAAGCATTATTCTAGCTGGGACTCACTTTCTGAGATGCCCTTCCAAACCCTCCTTGAAGAGGAGAATCTCCCCAGCAGAGAAGTATACCGCATCCAAACAAATATGTAAGCAAATATATATATTAACATGAAGGATAGCATATTAAAATCTAACAGTTTAGATAGAATAAAACATTCTGCCTGAAAACTAATCCTACAAGCACTTAGCAAAAAACAAGAAAAAAATGAAACAATAACAGAACAGAAAATAACTGGTAAAAAAAAAAGCTTGCCTCTTGAAAGCTATCTGAAGGTAAGGGAAGCCTGAAGCTCAGAAAGTAGCATTTTATTACTTGATAATCTTGTGTATCTACATTTTCCATTAAACAATTTCTGCTGAAATGAACATTTCAAGGGATTTTGATGGTTCTAGGCTGGCAGGCTCATGTTCTTTCCTGCTCTCAGCATCAAGCACTTAGACAGTAGTGGCGCTCTGTGGCTGTCACTCCAGCCCTGATGGAGCGCCGCATGTAATGAAGATTCGGAAGGCAGAGAGCAATAAGACACACACTATCCGCTAATATTTTTACAGGCCTTTTTTTTCCTCCTCTAGGTTTTTTGATGATCTGAATACCTCCTGGAACTACTTATATTTGTTAAAGCATTCACCCTCCGTCCTGTGGAACTGATGACTGAGCTCACAGCCTTTCCAGGGCCCCCACCCCCATTTCATTTTGATGCACATCCTTACAAGCCACTGAGGCTGGCTCAGAACTGTGCCCCACCTCACGGCTCAGTCTCCCTGTGCGCAGGGATCAGTGTGCCAGTGCATCTAACTAAGGCATCTCCTCCTTTCAGTTTGCTATTTCTAAGTCCAAACAAGAATGCCTCACCCAGAGGACGTTAAATCAGGCCTGGGGCAGAGCGGAAGGCACTGGATATTTCTGTAAAGGTCCTTTAACAGACATTCTGTAACGCAGCATGAGTAAGAGCTAGGCATGGTGCACGTGCCTACAATGCCAGGTGCTCAGCAGTACTCAGCTAACAGAGGCAGAGACTGCAAGCTTGAGGCTGGCCTGGCAAAGCTCACTTAGATGGTGACTCAAAATAAAAATCTGAAGACCTAGCTAAGTGGTGCAGCACTTGCCTCATATGTTAAAGCCCTGAACGTAGTCCCCTATACCACCAAAGAAACAAAGGAAAACAAACAAACAAACAAAAAAAAAACCCAAGTCTATCACATATACTATGTGCCAAGTTCTAGTCTTCTGTGCTTTACATGGATTATTTCAGTAAATTCCTCCAAACAATCATAGGAGTATTTCCCTGGAAATCTAGATTACCATCACATATTCTCTCCAATCTGGCTCAGTGTAGCTTTCCATGAGACATCAAGTTTCAAAGAGAGACGGGATCAGGTTTGAAATCGAGCCTTGCCATTTACAAACTATGAACCTTGTACAAATTACCTAAATCTAGCAAGCCTTCCTCTCTAAGGCTGCAGCTTACAACTAANAAAAAAAAAAAAAAAAAAAAAAAAAGTAGCCTCACAGGCTGCAGTGAGGATCAAATGCTGAGAAGTACATACACAAGCTTACTCACGGGCCCAGCAAAGCAGGATTTAATAAACATGAACTCTAAGGGGCTTCCCTGTCTCCCCCACTTCTCTCTCTCCCTTCCTCTCTCCCCTCCCTCCCTCCCTCCCTCTCTTCCCTCACACACATGCTATTGCATTCAAATCCTTGTCTTCAGTGACTATTTTTCCTTTCCATCTATAGATAGGAAAGGCTCAATAAAATTAAAACAGGCCAAGAATGTGGCCCAGTGCTAACAGTCTCCATAGTGATCCAATCTCTAGCACTGAAAAAAACAAAATGGAACAGCAATAGCTCACCTCTACTCCTCCACTTGCCCTTTGACTCTATTCTAGTTGTTGCTTTCTTTCATAGTAAAACTTCCAGGATGGGTGGTTTGTTTCTGTTTATATTTCTTCTTCTAGGCTATTCAAATTCATTTCTTAAAGATAACCACTAACCTCCATCTTTAAGCGCAAAGCAATGACCTTTTTTTGCTCCTCACCTTCCTTGGTCTCTGCAGCGCCTGGCAACACAGCCCCTCCTCCCCGGCCACTCCTCCCCTGGCCACTCCTCCACTGCCCTCCACAGAGAAGTTCTCCCAGCTCTCCCTCTGATCACTGCACTGCTCTCTCCCCACCCATATTCGAGCCACTTGAGTGTCAGGCACCTCAGTTCCACCCTAGGCTTCCCACAGCACGGAGGCCTCACCCTCGCGTCCTGCCAGAATCTGCTGGACCCACCCTTGTGCGAGGCACTACCTTACCTTCAACACCTTCAGGGTAAGAGAGCACTGGGAAAGTAGTCAGGAAGCATGTCTCAGGCCTGTCTCTGCCCACCTAGATCATCCAGCTAGTATAACTTACCAGGCTTCAGAGTTCTTTCCTCAGTTCTAATAGTAGAAAGAAGGCCTTCAAAAGTTTCTCAGATATTCTTAAATTCTAAGGATTGTTGCCATCATTCTTCCAGGTGGTTAAATCAGAAATCTTGGAGTTGATTTTGATCTGCTTTTATTTTGCACTTTTCAGAACTTGAGAGGCACTCCTGAAGCCCCTGGACACACCTGCCTGACTCTCCCCACTGCTCTGCCAGCCTGTATCCTCCTTGCTGTCCTCTCTGTCTTCATTCCTGCTCTGCCTGCTCCTCAGCCTTCTCCAGGCTGATGTCAATTTGTATTTCCTCAAATACAATTCCAAACCACGCCATTTGTCTCCCTCCTTTGTGGCGAGCTGTGTAGGATTCCTCACTCGAGGCCCCTCCCTTCAGAAAGCCTTCCTGGCTGTCCCGCCCTGAGCAGTGCCATTTCCCTTAAAGCCCTGTCCACACACGCGCTGCGTAGGGCTTCTCAACTGTACATCCACTGTGTTCCATAAATCTGGGCAATGGGTTTACTGCCCCCATGAGAAAACTGATTTATGCTTGTACCCAGAGTGCCAAGTGCAGAGCTTGCTAGATGAAGCTAAGTGGAAAGGGTAGAAGAGACTGGAAACTGTATTGCAAAGGAAGTTTTCATGAAGTTACAATCTTTTTACACTCCACTTTGCCAATATCATGAGCTTTTCTGGTCATCATTCACTATTTCCTAGTTTTTGCTGCTCAAACCTCTTTGTTGTAACATAGGAACACCTTGATTTTATTCATTGCTCAACATATTTATGAGATTCCTACACACAACTAAGGGACAAACAGTTACACAAAGAAAATTATCAGAGTGAGGCAGATGCTCCCAGTGAGCTGGCACGGGGACTCTGGTGGTGAATGGCATGGCCAGATTCCAGGAGGGTCTGCTGAGCAGAGACCTGCAGGAAATTCCTTCCCACAAGAGCAAGTGAGCCTGCAGGGCCCTAAGAAAGGACTGGCGGCCAGCAGGCCAGCAGGCCAGCAGGGAGGGCCGGGCTGAAAGGTGGCAGGGAAGAGGAGGAAGCCCCAAGGCCTCACAGCGGCTGTAGGCCAATAGCAGGGGAAAGCCGGAGGGGGGCTTTCCACCAGGCACGTTTCTGGGGGCTGTTCACATTTACGCACCTTATTCCAGAGCCCTACCCCCACCTCCTCACCCGGACCCTGCTGCCTACTTCTCCAGGGTCCTTAGCATGGCCCAGTGGCACGAATTTGTTTTCTTGATGGCTGATGTTTCCTATACACCAAAGCACAAATAGCACCTTGGTTGCTCACAGCCACCTGCTAACAACCCAGGCAGCTCTAGAAAAAAACATACATACAAGTAGCAAAATGTTAAAAAATGTTTTATCTCAATACTGCAAAAGAAAAAAAGCCCCAAACCAACAAACCTTTACCACTGTATACAGGTCTTCTGAATAATGAGGGAAGAGGTTTTTAAGACAAAATGCATTTAAAATATTCTATTTGTGTTAAAAATTACTATATTGATATTGGTACAACTTTAGATGTACAAGAGAAGAAGAAAAGATAAATAGAAAAATTCTTTTTCAAACTAAAAAAACTGGCTCTTCTTTGAAGGGGGGTTAAGAAATAACATTATTTTCTCTCATATACCTTTCTGAATTATTAATATTTGAAACATCAACTTACATTTTGAAAATTAAAAAAAATTAACTCTGAGCCAATTAGCAGAACAAGAATGTATTAATATATTGTTTCCACAATGCATGGACAGTAGTTCCAAAGGCTCACTTATGCACACACAACCCATGAACATTCACATGCATTTCAGTTCATGGATGAAAATGGATTAAATGAATGCCTTTGATAAAACGGAGCAGACAGAGCCCACACCCTTAAGCAAGCTTCTAGAAACAGCCAATGTTTAATCTGCGAGTAGAATTTGAAAACTGTTTTCAACAATGCTTGCTGGACCCTAGCTGTCACTGTTTAAGTGACCCTTTTTTGTCTTCAAAGAGAGATACGAACTCTTCCACTGCTTCCCCAAGAAGCATCTTCTGATTTCTATTAACTGCGCTGCCACTTAACATTAAAGAACAAGATTTACAAACTGACTGATGGTGTCTATGGAAGAGGCAACTTTCAAAGCCGGATGGATACAACTTGGTTCTCTAAGATAAGTTACTGGACTTCATTTATGCTCCGTAGGCTTTCACAATAAAAGTTACCTAGAGAAAGAGAATTCTATTCTCATATATTTTATGTATTAAAAATATTTTTGTGCTCCTAGACCTTAAAACCAGAGTAAGTGCTAGCAAGTGCTTTACCACTGAACCTCCAGGCCCATCTTCATATTTTTCAGAAAGGTAGTATATACTGTAGAGTTCTTAATTACATTATATTCAAGAACTTTTTCAAAGGCAATTAATTATTCTGTTCTTACTTCAATCATCTATCTCCAGTATAATACAACTATCTCTAAATGTTATCACAGGGAGAGTTTTGTTTGCATAGCTCACTAAATATACTTTGAGCTATTCTAACTTCAGGAATGTGAAATGTTTACCATACATACCTCATTTTTTAATTGCAAATGTATTTCTAAAGCAACTATCTTAATTGCCATTTACCACAAAGTCACAGAATAGTCACGTTTTTGCAAGTCAATTCAGGGGAAAACAGAAAGCTTGGTTAAGTCCAATTTAGGTAACTTGCGCTCAGCAGGCCTAAACACACAGACAGAGCTGCCTGCTCCCCACTCCCAGCTCTGTATTGTCATGTTAACAGCTCCAAACAAGAGCATCCCAGGAGAAAGAAGATTACCTGTCCCAACTAAAACCTGGACAGTGCTTTCCTTTTTAAAGACCCATCAGAGGACACATACCAGACTTAACATTTTTAGGTGGTCATTTGTAGTCTACAGAGAAATACTGAATTACCAAAAAGAATTCTCCCCAAATAAACACATACAAAACTACACAGCAACACTAAAGCTGTTCCCCAAGCTGCTAGAATGATCCTGGACCTTGGAAGGGTGAAGTAGAGCAGGTTAAGGTGGGGTGGGCTTGGAAACCAGGTTTGCAGGACAAGCACGATTAAGCACCTAGGGTGGTGCTTTGAACTGGTCCACTGAGGGAGGTTCTCCCCACAGAGAGATGTAGTCTGGGAAACAGAGACGTCCAGGCTCTGCCACGTTAGCTGATAAGGATGGCCAACAGAACTTGGAGCCTGCTAAATCACTTTCTTACAATGAAACCAAGTCCCCAGCTTGAAGCACTAGTGACTTCAATTGGTAGTTATCAGTATACCAAAAACACCATGTTGTACGCAGTGCCAAGCCCTGTGGAATGCCTCTGAACTCCATTAAACCACCAGACCAGTAATTAAACTAACTTTATATGGTAGAGTGCTCTTGCTCAAACTTGAGCAATCCTGCTCATTTTAGGAAAGCAATTTTAGCACAAAAGTGGAAGCAAGC
Source organism: Tympanoctomys barrerae (assembly GCA_002564285.1). Classification (NCBI taxonomy): domain Eukaryota; kingdom Metazoa; phylum Chordata; class Mammalia; order Rodentia; family Octodontidae; genus Tympanoctomys; species Tympanoctomys barrerae. Next base: position 18,537 of record NDGN011467744.1, read on the forward strand.
AACTTCAGAGCCTCAATTTCAGCTCAAATACCATGGCTGGCAGCCTCTGCTCACCCAACTACAAAATCAGGATACCAACTACTTCCAAGGAGCGTTAAAGAGGATTAAAGTTATGAAATACTGTGAAGATGAAAAGCACTAAGTCTTGGGCTCGTATCATCCGCAAGTAGTTTAACAGTGCGTTTCTATATCAGCAAACAAGTTTTTACCACTTTATCCACCTAGACATTTCAATAACAGTCATTGCCATAGTACCCAAGTGCTTTTCACCAGACAGCCTGCTGAAAGACTGCTTGGCATCCTGTCAAAATGACAAGCTGCCACATCATGTTATCGACTGCAAGAGCCTGCCTAAAAATTTAGAAAAGAAGATGACTTCCCTTCAAATTGATCTGTGCTATGTCTCATGACAATACTGTTTACTTCTTATACCTGGGTAATAAACTGATAAAACAGCTATAGAACACAGTGTTCACTGCACAATCACAGATGGAACATCTCATGTACTGCTTTAAAAAAAAAAACCAGCATGTTTACTCCTAAATAGGACATATGTCTAAGTAAACAGGCAATTTTTTTATTAAAGAAGGAAAATTTTTCCATGCTAATCTCAGTCCTATTAAAGAGGGCTGCATTTAATCCTGAAGAAGGCCCAGATCATGGCGTACTCTTCCAACCATTTGACCTTGAAAGGCATTGGGTGCAGATTTGAAACAACCTCAATTGTTACTAGCTCTAGATTCCTAAGGTCACCTGTAGAACTCAGGTGAGGGAGACAAGCAGGAAGACTACATCCTGTTTGACTGTCAAGACCAGTTATTTAGAGGTTCCCTTCAGCAGCACAGCAAGTTACATGTCATGGGTCAGCCACTGCCACGCAGGATGAAGTGGGAGTAAGAGAAAAGTGATCACCTGGCTCAGAGCTCTGTGCACATGGAATAAAATGCTCTGCAACAAGAGTGCACGTGATGATCAGAAGCGCTTCATCCTGCACAGTGTGGGGTTAGGAAGGAGGACAATGTTCTCTGCAGGATCGTGTTCACGCATGATCCAAAAAGTAGATGCTAACCAAACCCGGGTTTAACACTTGTATGAATAGCATGAATGAAACATTCGACTCTTACAATGAAACCAACCCGAATATTACAGAAACAAAGTAATATTAATTTTAAGCAAATGATACAGTTCTGTGTAAATTGTAAATGAATTATAAATAATTACAATGTTTAAATAGACATTGATTTTCCCCTATATTCTTAAAGGTCTGCTTATTCAAGTTAATATAAGATATTTTATTTTATTTATTTATTTTTTATTTTTTGGTGGAACTGGGGATTGAACTCAGGTCCTTGTGCTTGCCAGGGAAGCACTTATTCCACTGAGCCATCTCCCCGGCCCAATATAAGATATTTTAAAAGAACCTTTAAAACTTCTTTTTTTTCAATAATGCTTTAGCGCTGGACATATACGTGAAGATGACTTTAGTATATTCCACTCAAACTCTGTAGAAGATAAGTGTGTATAACAGCTTTCAAGAACACTTAAAGTTTTATTCTACAATCGCTCTGCAAGGTCATTTTCCAAATGAAAAAGAGTTAGACTTTATAATAACTACGTTGAGGTACAGACAGAGAAAGCCTGGCCCAAACGTGCAGGACTAGATGATACTGTGAGTCCCTCAGCTGGTGCAGCCTTCTCCTCAAGCTGAACTCGGCCTATCTCGTAACACTTGGAGCCAGGGATCCGTGTGCCTATGCCTCATGCAGGACGGCACTGAGATTAGCTTTGTGCATGAGTACGAAGCTGGCTAAAGCTCCAGCCAACGCTGTTGCTAAAAGTTTCCTTGAACAATTCTAGATGCTGCGTTCACATCATGGTTGTCCTGGGTTTGTGCACCTGTAGGGGCACCTTTTGGATAGAAGGCACAAAGGCTGCCTTCTAATTTGCATGAAGATGTCCCAAGAGCTGCACGGGATGTCTTCTCTAGACACAGACATAAAGAAATCACCATTACGCTAACCCACGAGACGAGAAAGCGAGCAAATACATGGCTGAGGGCAGAGTTACCTTATAGATGCCAAAGAACCCCAGGTCTCGGACAACGGAGAGCGCGCTGACCCGGGGGCCGGTAGTGATCTCTCCAGCCACTTGCAGGCGGATCTTGACGATTTCTAAAGGATTTGTGAAAATCACCTGTGAGCCTCCAGCCTGAAGAGAAAAAGAAAAGGTTTAGGATCAAAGACGGGAAAAGGTCAGGTGAAGATGAGCAATTATGCTCAGCCAAGCTCAGAATATTCTACTCTGACAGCCTATAGTCTCATCAATTAAAATAACTGGTGATTACAAGTTTGAATCAAAACACAGTTCCTGTCTAGGAAGCTTCACATAAAGAGGTGCTACCTCTCATGTCAAGGTTGGAAGAGGCCAAAGGAGTCCACATGGTAAAATGGCCAAGATTTCATGAAGCAAAACCAACTGTCCTCCGCCCCTGCTCGAAGCCAAGGCACACAAGCAGTAACACCAAGTAACTAGCGTCCATGTAAGACACAGATCCCAGAAACGAGAGGATGAATACTCTTGAGCAACAGATCTCAGGGTTCTGGCAAGGATTCAACAATTGCAGAGAACATACAAACTTAGATGGAAAAGAAATTTAAAACAACTGGGTAGATCATGAATATCATGAAATGATTCTTATAATTTCACATATGCATCACCTGTCTCTAGAATTATTTTTCTCATATGAGATAAATGGCATGCCAAATAAGTAAAAATACACATTAAATCAATTATGGCCCAAACTTTGAACAATATGAGTTATTTGTTCCAGCAAAGCTGTGCGCCACACACCCAAGATCATCAGTGAAATCTTTAAAGTGCATCACACAGGAAACTTTAAGCTAGCTATTTTGAAGCTAAGACTGTATTTATCACGAGCAATTATATTCTTTTATAATGTACTTCAACCTGTTATTCCTTGTCATAATATACATTTGTGTATGATCCAGGTGCAGATTAATACGCAGCACAATTCATCACTGTATTATGTAGCCACATCCTAGAGCAAAGATGGACAACGGTGCTAGGCCTCACAGCTCCGGAGATGTCATCGCGGGAACAGGTAAACTGTGGGTCAGCGCTGTGAGGCTCAGCTTGGACTGGATTCTCCTTGCTCCCAACCCGTTGCCCGCAGAAGCACTGCTCTCAGTAGGGAACTCATCGGCCAGCTCAGGTGTGAAGGAGGAAAGGCAGGACTCACAGGTCCTGGGGACATCTGGAGACAGCCGGAAATTCATACCAGAGGGGCCGGGGAGATGGCTCGGTGGTCTAAGCGCCTGCATGGCAAGTGCAAGGAACTGAGTTTGATCCGGGTACTGCATGCCGTGCGAGCCCTGGAACTCTGGGCAGGCTGTGCCAGACACTGGGACTGGGCATGTTGGTGCATGCCTGTAGTACCAGCGCAGAGGAGGCTGAGACAGGAGTATCACTAGGAGTCTGAGCTGCAAAATGAGACCCTGTACCAAATAAATATAGATTAAAATTTTTTTGGTTTTAAATATGTAACAGATGCTTCAAGAATTTTGCCCACTGAGGCACAAGAATGCCACAGAACTTTGACTACAGATGCTGACTAAAATCTTCCCACCTAATGGTCCTGTCTTCTTTCCAACCCTAGGGAAGGGACACATTTCTCCTTGTCCCCTGCTGACATCTTTATCACTTTCTGCTGGCCCACATCCAGGTACCATAACTCCCATGCCATGTTGCCTTCCACGCCTGGTGGTCTCTCTGGTTCCCCCGACCCTCATATATTATAAACATCCTTTAAAACTACCTCTTACGAGTCTCAACTCCCGGTTCCTAATGTATGGAACTGCACAAAATGATCTGTATTAATTATAACTTGCTACAAGGATGGTCTCTGAAGGATTATGATAGTTGGCACTAAAAACTAGAAACAACATAATATCCAGTGGCAAGAGATAAATTAAATGAATTTGAGTATATCCATGCATTGAGAGGCTGTGTAGCCAGTGAACATATTGTAGAAAAATGTTCTACATTCAGTGCTAAGCAGAAACCCTTGCATGTCTACACACGGAAAACATACATCAATGTGATAGCTGGGAGGCAGAAAGTTTACCAATGGTTTATTTTGTCTATACTTTTAATTTTTTCTCCATAGATCTGGAGTTACTTATATATACAAAAATCAATAACTACGTATAATAATATATACAATGTTAACAAAAAAAGTTCAGTTACTAAATCAAATTTTTTTTCTGTCTTTATCAATTTGATACATTTGAAAGGATATACTTCTTCTTAACACGGGCATGGGTTTCTCCTCTCTCTAGAAGCACACAGCGGCAGTTTTCTCCTGTGCTTGTTACCCGCAGGCTTCCCCTCTCTATCTCCTCTTCCCCATGACTTCCTATGACCTTCATCTAAGTGGGGCAGAACAGGCTGGATGGACTGGATTCACCAAAGGCCAAAGAAAGGGTCTCAAGAAGTAGGAAGCAGAGCGTGAGAGGACACTCCCAAACGCCAGCGCGCCCCGAAGACCCACAGGAAGGCGCTCTGCTCCCTGTTTGTGCTCTGCACATGCGCTGTCACCCCATTTGGGTATGGAAGAACCAACCCTGCCTGGCCTGAGAGCCCTTATTTCCTGTGTGCCAGCAAGGGAGTAACTGAAGGTCGGCGGGACGAGGAGATGAAGTGGACTAGGCCTGGCAACCACGCTAAGCGTACAGTTAGGACTCTCCTGGTGCCTCTGAACCAGAAATCTCTTCAGATGAACACGAAACCAGGATCCAGAGACTTACAAATAGGCACAAACACTTAACATAAGAAAACTATTTCATGGAGACAGAAGTGTTGAGACAAGCATGCTGAGATGGAATTAGCCTGACAACTGATTTTGCAAAACTCCCTCCAGAGGGTAAGATTTTATCTCTAGGAAGGATAAAATGAAAAGCACTCAGAGAACATCGATCTTGATGTAAAGAGGAATGAGTGTGCCCTCACCCGTGAGTAGCAACAGTGGCAGTGGGAGAGCTGGCTACCCCACACGAACATCAGCCTCAGTTCTTTTGTCTGTCAAAGTTCCTCACTTAGTGTCTATCTTGGTTATTATCTCATTGCTGAGACTAAATACCTGACCCTCAGAATTAAGGGAAGAAAGGTTTAGCTGAGTTAGTGGATATGTCAGTCTGTTATCAGCTGGCTCCAAGGCAGGGTGGCACATGGTGGAGAGTCAACAGTTTCAGGTGGCAGAAGACAGCAAAGGCAGCAAGAGCGGAAGGGGGGCACAGCAGCAGGCCCCTCTTCCTCCCTCGCGTTGCACGCAGGCTACCAAGGGCGGGCACAGCACTCGCACCATCTCCATGCCCCCTTCTCACAGGCCCAGGACCTTTAGAAAATGAGGACTCTGGGCCCCTGCTGAGTTCCGTAAACTTCTAACCTTGTCAAGTGGACGCAGCATCAACCATTACAGAATCTTAGTTATTTTTCTTCTGCTGCTGAGACAAACACCATCCATAAGTTAAAGGAGAAAAGGTTTATTTAGCACACAGTCTGCAGAGGTGTCAGGTCATAAATGATGGGTTCCAAGGCATGGTGACACATGGAAGACAGTCCATGGCGGGCAGAAGGCAGCCAAGCAGCAAGGGTCATCCACAGCTCTTTCTGTCCTACATATTTTATTTAGGATGGGTAGCACTCACCACCTTAATCCTAGTGTCTTGATTCTAACACTGCGCCATGAATCAATACCAGCACCCCACACTGTAGATGCTGTGACCTCCACAAAAGCCCCGCCCATGACTGCATGAGGCCTTGTGGGGGCATCCAGACACAAGCTGTGACACTTGTCGCGCAGCGCAGCGATGACCCATGTCCAGGAGCCCTCGCCGTGCTGGTGACTGAGCAACAGTCCCACGGGGGCTGGGTTCTCTCTCCCCCAGGGTGGTGGTTTCCTTCCGAGGCTGCATGCCACAATCCCTCGCAGAGCTGGTAAAAAACAGGGACTGCTGTACCCCGCTCTGCACAAAAAACAGGAACTTCTTTGTTGGTCTTTTAAAAGTAACTGCTTCCATGATTATTACGTGCAGTGGGGGAAAATCCCTTCACTACACCCTCTCCAGGGTCCCTGCCAATTCTGAGAATCAGCTTCCTGAAGACTGATTTCTAATCCTGGTTTTTCACAATATTTCCAAGTAACTTTTGTATTTTACCTCTTATCTCCTAAGCAACTGATGCCATTATTAAAGTATAAAATTTTTAGTGTAGAACTTTTATTATTTTAGATCTTTACTGATATTCATAAAGGTTAAAATATATATGATAGAAATATAGACTTATACTCAATTCCTTAACTTCAAACCAATCAATAGCACCAGTTCTATACTACAGCAAAATGCATTCTCATCCATCAGGTTGATACAAGAGGCAAATTCACTGCAGAGGGCTGCAGGAAACCGATGCGTTGTGAAGGAAGGGTGCAGTGATAACAGAAAATAGTGATGGCCCCATAGCCTCTGGTGGCCTCAGAAAGAAAGAACCTAGAGAATCACAGTGGCCCGCTGCAAGGTGTCAAAGGTGAAACAGGCTCTTTGGAGCCAGGCTGGAAGGAAACGTGAGACTCTACGGCCCCGGCACCGAGAGAAGATGCTTATCATCAGGTGCTGGGTGCAGCTATCTCCAAGGCGTGATGGCTGAGCAGCACACTGCCTGCTACGCTTCCAATTCCTGGCCTATTATTCATTCACAGTACCTCAGCCATGCTCCTCTTCTCCAAAGATCAAAGACAGCTGAATCCGCAGACAACGGACAGGAACAGGAAGACCTATTGTATAGAATGTCTTTGTGTCTGTCCTTCATCACTTCTGAGCTCCGGCTGTGTGAAGATACTGACCTTTTTGTGTGTGCAATTTTGTCACAAATCATTTCCCTATGATGTTTTAGAGTCTGTCGCAAATAAGATGGGGAGATTTTCCATGCCAAATCCAGTATGGCATACTGTATTGGCGGTGAGGACCTGACTTTTCTACATGGTTCTTGCCAAAATCAATCAATCTATCTATGTATCTATCTTTCTTTCTTTCTTTCTTTCTTTCTTTCTTTCTTTCTTTCTTTCTTTCTTTCT
>NDGN011467748.1:0-11437 GCA_002564285.1 Tympanoctomys barrerae
CTGCACAACTGAAATCACCTCCCAGAGCTGCCAATGACGACACAATCATGGGCTCGTTCCAACAGCGCTACCTCCCCATCCTCACCTGCGCTTTCCACCTTTCGTAACATCTATTGCCGAGTTCCTGCTGAGACCTCTCTGTCTTCTGATGCCAGGGATCTGGTACCGGCCCCTAGTTCTCCTCTCCCACTCACTTCCAATACCCACACTGAGGATGCCTCCCCCATCTGCACTGAGCTGTATCATCACCCCCATCTCCACCCCACAAATCCCCCTTTTTGGAAAGGCTCTTGCTAAATTGCTCAAGGTGGGTTCAAACAGATCCTCCTGATTCAGCCTCTCAGAGCAGGATTATAGGCCCTTGCCATCACCCCCAGCTTCTGGGCATTTTTTTCCCTTCCTTCCTTTTACAGGACTTCTGTCTTCTTCCTCTTTCGATTTGAGTGCCATTTTGTTCCCCCTCCTTACTCTTTTTTTCCTTCTGAAAACTTCATCTGGTCTGATGGGAGGATGTAAAGCCCCAGTCTAAATGTCTGGTCAGCAAAAGCTCTTCTGAGAATCATGCAGATTATAAAGGTGAGGCAAAGTGGCAGTGCACTGTCTCTATCAAGATGCCCATCATGGCAGGGACAGGGCCAAGGTTGGCTGCCCAAGGTTTCTCAAGATACCCTGGGCCACCCTCCTGCTCCACACTGTGGCATTTTGGTCCTCTTCCGTGACCTCCCCTCAAGCACAGCAGCCGGCCATCTTGTGTCTTCTCCCACCCTGCCTCAAGCAGCAGGAGCCAATTACTACAAAACTCTTCACAATGTATTTTGGCATGCTTTCCTTTCGAATCCCAAGACTACCATTTGCTCAGAACTTGCTTCTGCCCTGTTAGCTTCTATCTCCCTTCTTTGTTCTCCCAAGTGATTTCTCACTATGATCCAGGCTCCACATGTCTGGAAATTTAGAGATTAAGAAAGACAGAAATTTCTGCCTTCTGAATTTCAAGGAGTCCTTCCTAGTTGGACAGGAACAAAGGCTGCTGAGTTGAGCTTCCAGATTTCTCACCTAGCTTTGGTACATCTACTTTAGTATCATGTTGCGGGAGTTACTTGTCTTTCTGAATCAGTTTTCTCTCATAAAATACCGCTGCCACACATCATACCCAGGCCTCCCTTGTACCCACCACAGTTCTGTCTGTACCTCCCATCTTTATTTCATCCTCAGCTCTGAAGCACACATTTTATTTTGACATAAAGCCACCTCCTGTTCCTTCACCTTTTTTTTTCTTTAAAAAGAGCAAGAAAAGTAAAATGGAGTCTTTCTTCTTTTTAACAGTCACAAACTCATGATGAAAGTAAATAGTTTTCTTTCTTCAGAATGCTTATACATGGGTTTCTTTCCTTGTGCCATGGCCTAGTCAGGGTGTAAGGTCAAACTGAAAGCAGTGGCTAAAAGTTTTCATAAACCAGAACTATCACCTGACTAAGATTTGATCCTAGTGCCATAGGTTAATTTGATTTTTCTGAAGTGACATTTGTCTTTAACTTTGGGTAGATAAGTGGACCAGTTTCCTTGCATTCCTTACGGGTCTCTTGAAGGCCCTGGTTGGCACCTTGTGTAGTGCTTCTCCCAGTGACCACTTCAGTTTCTGCTGTAAGGGAACCTGGGCTCCTTCACATCATCAAGGAGTTCTCTATGGCTTACTTCACTTCTTTCATCAGTTCTTTAATTGCTTACAAATGCAACCTGTATAATCACACACTAGGGAAATTGGAAAAGATCTTTTGAGATGGATGGAAGTGGGTAGGGATGAAAACAAGAATGGAGATGTGTCCTGTGGGTAAACCAACTCCCCACAAGGAGTGGCCACAGGCACTGGAAACATGAAGCAATAAAACATAAAATAGAAAAATGGAGTTCTTCTAATTAAGCCCCAACTTATTTCAGTTGACTAAAAGTAGCCAATCTAGGTTAAATGATTAAAGTTACAGGAAACTCTAATCTTGAGGTCCAACATCGCTCTCCACTCATTTGTACAAACGGCCACATGGCCAATAGGAGGTCTTTTTACATGAAGAAATGGTACAGGATGGCCCAGCCTTCACACCTTGCTCCTCAGCTCATCAGTGGGAAGTACAAAGATACAGGGGAGTGGACCTGAGCCTGCTTGTTCTCCCTCTTGGTAAAATGCTTTAGAGCCTTACTCAAAATACATTTTGTTTATTTAGATTTTACAATAAACCAGATGACACTTCCTGTGTCTCACTGAGTGTCCCTTGTCTCTGAGTCCTCTCGGCTCACTGGGGTTCTCAGCCCTCTGGTCCCATGATGGAGACTAATACTTCATGTCGATATTCAAAACATCTTTTGAATTGATAACTCATGTCTACCTCACTGGCATTTGATTTTGCTCACATTTCATTCATTTTATGAAGAGTATTGCTTAAGAAAAGGGATCTTTCAGGGAAAATAATTTGAGGTCTGCAGTAGGTTTAAGTTTGAAATTTTTAAAAATATTTTTGTTTATGGCAGCTTTTGGGTTTTACTCAGATAACCTTCTGAAATCTTGAGGTTTAAAGTTTAAATTAGAAGCAGTTGTGATGATGGACACTTGTGATCCTAGCCCTCTGGGAAGCTGAAACAGGAGGATCCCATGTACAAGTCTAGCCTTTTAAGTGAATTAGCAAGACTTTGTCTCAAAAATTAAAAAAAAAAAAAGGTTGGGAGCAACTTGTAGCTAGGCCTTAAAAGACTGTGGGTTTAATCTTCAGCAGCACCCAAAACAGAAGTTTCAATTATAACTAAAATGGCAACAGCATAATGAAACAGATTGATATTCCTTTCCTGCAAGCAGAAAATGATTCCCATAATATTGGCAGCAAAAAGAGAACACAAAAGGGAGGCTCAAAGAGTCAGGGGTGTGGGACATCGAGGGGTCTTGAGTCAGGGCCCTGTTTTCCAGAAGTGAAGCCTAGGAGGGGCAGGCCTGGAAGCCAGACCGCAGCAGGCAAATCCAAAGGGGAGGAAGCCCTGGATCGGTTTGCATCGGAGCAGAGAGGCTACAGCGTTCACACCATTCCTTCATGCAGTAGATGGTGCTGGTTGGTCAGAGAGGGACTTCTCAGCAGATGTGACCAGTACAATTTCAAGGGTGTCTCCAGGCCACGTGTGCAGCCTAGAAGGGCCCAGAAAGAGCTGGAAGAGGCAAACCTGGAGAAGTACAGGCAGCAGGGTACCAGGGACTTAGCCCGACTCTCTGGGTTTGCATCTAGCATTGTACAGGGATGCAAAACTTGGCCTCTCTGAGACACTCGTGTGTTCAGAGATGATGACCATGAACTTGAGCCCCCTATCCAGGACCCAGCCCTGTACGTCCCTGCTATAAGAGGGTGCACAGGAAAGAGGCCTAGACTAAGCTACAGTCATCTGCCAATGTGAATAAATATGGAAGTTCTATTGTCTAATCTGATATTGTATATTTTCCTTCAACAACAAATCGTATTTTAACTTAAGCCAATTAGTTTTAACAGCCTATTTTACTATAGAAAGTCCAGCTATCAAAATCATGGCTAACAGTATTATCAAAAGTCTAAAATGTACTTGTTTTCCTTTGATGCTGAAGGGATTTCAAGCCTAGAAAGACAAAGGATTTGCCTTAAAGCACAAAGGTGAGAAAATGAGGGAATGAAAAGATTAACTTATAAGAGAATCTTCCCTTCAGACTGTTTAAAGAGCCTCAGAATTTCATTCAAAGTCATATTTCTCAGGACATTAAATATACATTATTTTTCTGCTTCTTTCCTCTACTAAGCTGCCTAAGTTAATGCTGAAATATATCCGTTACTCAGAAGCACTGTCACTTGGCTAGAAGGGACGTAGAACGCCAACCAGTCCACAACAAGGGATCTTTACCCAATTTCTTAGAACACAGGCCAGGGGCCCAAAACATCTGCTCTAAGCTGTGGGCTCTATGTAGACCAGGGACGAAAAGGAAAATCTGATTCTGGCTTTCTCAGGATATGGCAGAACATGAATTACACATTTGAGTTCTGTCCCTGGTTGCTGGAATCTGGCTTTTAATTAATTACTTAATTAGCTATTGTCCAAGGAATTGGACCCAGGGACTTAGGTATGCTAGGCAAACTCTATGTTACGGAGCCACATACTTGTGGAGGCATGGAACCTTCACAAGACCCAGAGCACTTGGACATCGGAGAGTGAGATTGGTGTGCACGCTGAGGTATTATGAGGTACATTGCTAGAGGTGGTATAGAAAGCTCCAAAAGAGTCCTAGGACAGGAACACCAAGAAGCTCTAGCCCCCTGGAAAAATGAGACCACAGACTGAGAGCAATTCAAGTATGGGGCTGTTGTTCAGAAAGAGATGGTGAGCAAAGAGGGCCAACCACCAACTGGGCACTGGATGGGAGGCCATCAGAAGGAAGCCTACACCCAAGCCAAACCCAACTTCCAGAAGGAGCACCCCACAGAGCAGATTGAAAGCTGAATGACAGCAAAAAGAAGCAGACCCTGGACATCAATAATCCAAGAGGGCCAGGTGTTCCTCAGGGTCAGGCCTTTCCTTGGCTACTGACATTCATGGCAACTGGCCAGAAAGCCTCTGAAACCAAGAAATCAGCAGCAGCCCTTGCTGTGCCTGCCCGGTGGCCAGGATGGGAAGCTTCCCTCAGGCATCCCTCTGGTGTTTCTTCTTCTAATTCTACGAGATTCTTGCATATCCTTTCTTTAAAGTCTTAGTTTTCATTGCCTAACTTTCTGGCTTGTTTTCCAGTTCTTTGATTTTACGTATCTTTTTCTATTTTCCTCTCTCAATATACATCTGTATGTATTCGAATTTTTTAGCAGGTACAAATACAACCTAAAGAGCTTCAAATCCAGATTTCTGGGCCCTGCTCAGACATATGATTCAATTGATGTGACACAGGGGCCTGGATATGCATCTGCATGACAGTTCCAGGTGATTATGATGCAGGTTGTCTATGGACCACAATTAGAAAAGCACTGCTTCACGCTCCTAAACGCCTTGAGAAATGGACAATGTACCCATTGCGTCCCACCTAGTCCGTCTCTGAGAGAGATGACAGCTCTCAGACATGCTCTTTTTCCACATGTAAGAGTGGCAGGATATCATTTGTTTTCACATTCTCTATCTTGATTTGGGTTGAGAATGGTCTCTATAACTATATCCTTGGCCGATACGTCAAGAGCTTTAGGATCCAATTCAAAATTCAAGGTTGATTGTGTTTTGACTGTCTTGGGTTTTATGGTATGCACAATTTTAAGGGCAATTTATTTTTATTGAAATTCTGGTCTCTTCTGAGATAGGAAGATGGTATCAATTTATACCTGAAATATAACAATTTATCTTTCTTGCTCTTCCCAGAGTGAAATATTTCTCTCTCCAGTCTATTAGAAAACTGTTCTTTCTACTGCTAGCATAAAGTCAGTGGTGCACTTTTGGTAGAAATTACAATGGAGAATTTGAGATATTTACAATGTCTTTTTTAGAATTGGAAGCTGGGCAGCAAGCAGTCATCACATATGGGAAAGATTTACACTGGGCTCATGTTTGATGTCGTAGAAATGGTATTTTCAAGCGCTCTCATCCTCCAGATTTTCCATGGCTCCAGCATACGTTCTTGTCTCTGCTGAGAAATGCACTAGTCTAGGGAATATTGAGTAAGCATTCTTCCAGGCCCCAGGCTTTTGTTTGCGGCCAAGTTTAGTGTGACTGTTTCACATATGATTTTGCTCTTTATGAACTAATTGGAAAAAATGAAAACCTGGCCTAAAAATAAAGATAGCAGGCATTTAGCCCTTAATTAGTAAATAGTTGTTGTTTCTAAAGCCCATAAGAACCAAATAGCAGATTCATATAGTGCACTGAAATTGTAGCACTGGAAAAGACTCTGCTGTGTGTTTACCATTCCTTACCCTCAGAGGAAGGAGGAGTCAGAAAATAAAGAACTGCATGAAATAATGCGTGAGACCAGTTGTCTGGAAATAGAGGTGGGATTAGAACTCAACATCCACATTTTGGGACTCCGTGCAGGCCTCCTACATATTTGTTCATAATGGCCTTACCGTCCATGCATTCAGTGTTTTCAGTCCTGTGTGGGGCCTGTTCTAATGCAGAAGGAAGCCATATCATCTAAAGGTAAAGGTTGGAGACACTAATATAAAATATTGTTCTCTAGTTAACAGATAGGCTTTGAGAAATGACCCCAAAAGGAACATTATATGTGCAAAAATACTATAGTTGTCAAGAATTTTGTTCCCCAAGTATTTCTAGCCCTCTGCTCTCCAGAAATTTGAAAGGATTATACATTTCCTCTTTTGAAGTTACTCTGGGCCATGTAACTTATTTTAGAAATGAAGTGGACAGTAACAGTGATGTGCTGGAGTTCTGGGTAGAAGTTCGAAGTGTGCCTGGTTAGGTCATCCTGTACCTTTGCCCCTGTTTTGAAACTGTAGAAGCACATACAGTGGTCACAAAATGGGAGTACATGCTTGCAATCCGGTTGCAGCCAGAATTGTGGAGAAAAGTGAATTCATGAACTGAGGCACCTCTGTATTTGGTCACCTGAGTGAGGAGTGAGCTGAGGCCTTTGGTAAGCCACACCGGACAGGCGACATAACTGAGAAAGAAATGACCTGTTCAGTGAAAACAATTGTGCATGTTAGGAGGGTCAGCTGTAGGTACAGGAAGCTGCCAAGAATATTGAAAAGTTCATTTTATATCTGCATAAAGAGCAAGCATAATACGACCCTGCAAATAATAATGACATTTGAAAATTGAGAACAGGAATGAATGGCATGGTGATTGTACTTTACCTGTCAATGATCCAAAATGTTTAAATAAGCTTGAAATAATTACATAGAAAAATTCAACATCATGCTGCAGTAAAAATCTGCAGCTTTTGACAACTTTTAAAAATGTATTTCTAACCAAACATAGTTATCAAATTAAAAGAATTGAGATCGTGTGGGTCCTGAGGAACCCTCTAAAGCCAAGGGCTGGAAGGAAACAGAGTGTTATATGCCACCTGCATGTGCACAAGCCAAGCCACATACAGTCTACACACATCTGATCTGAGACTGCATTCAAGGAACACGCCTAGTAATTGTATTTTGAAACCACAAATGTCCCTCAAAATATGTGGATCTATGTCCCAACTCTTAACTTATTGCTTTACCTCTCAAAATTCTTTCAGTCCTTCTCCAGACTTCCAACTGTCTCTCATTCCAGTTGGCTTCAAAGCTTATCTCAACCCTTGAAAAATATAGGGTTCCCCCCTGATATCCAACCTAGGTCTACTCCTTTTCCTTTTCCATTCTCTCCTTTATTCTCCATAGTCTTCTACTCTTTGTCCAGATTTCTGTAAAACCAAAGCTACAACTGAGTGGGTAGACTCTGAGTATTCTTTCAAGTAAAAAAAGGCCAACCATTCAGTATATAGTGCTGAATAGCACTCATGGAGAAGTAAAATGTTAATTATTTTTTTCTTTTTTGTTGGATACAGTTAAGGGACTCAAACCTCCTGTTTGCAGTAGCATGCCATTGCATCTCCTACACAAAGAGATCTCTTCAAAAAAATAAGTTTTGCTTTATTTTTAATGGAAACATAATTATAATAGTTATGGAGTATAATGTGTTTGTGTTTGTTTGTGGTTTTTTTGTTTGTTTGTTTGTTTGTTTTTTGTTTTTTGGCAGAACCGGGGATTGAACTCCGGCCCTTGCACTTGCCAAGCAAGCACTTATTTGTACTGAGCCATCTCCCTGGCCCAACAGTATGGTATTTTGATACATGTGCATCTATATTAAGTATACTTATTAACTGAAACATCTATAACTCCTTGTAATGAGAATATTCAACATCTTTCCTTGAGCTCCCTTGAAATATAAAATATTGCTGACTTCTATGCAAAGATGCCTCTTTAAAAAAATAAATATTACAATTTTCCCATGAGTACATGGAGACTGAATGAAAGGGTTAGCTGTATTCTCTGAAGTGGCCCTCTACAGACCATGCACCTTCCTGGTATTTTGAGAGATCGTAAGGCCATTTATGAATAATACTCCAGAATGCTATCCATCCAGGAAATTCTTCTGTCTTTCCTCCCCAGACCATCACGGCTTAGTTTTATTTTCTTAGGAAATGCCTGATCCCAAAGAGCTGGTGTAGTCTCTGTATTAGAAATCCAAGATCATCAAGCTGACTTGCTGTAGTACAGTTTGAAGTTGCCAGGCCCACTGTCATGCTTCACTGGAAAACATAAGCAAATCCTGCCATTAGCTAAAAGCTGGACTTGTCTTGACTCTACCATTATTTAATTAGGCTCAAAACGTCACTGTGTACATGAAACTCATTATTTTCCAGTACTGAAGAAATTCCTGTTAAAATACAGGAATATTTTTCTTGATATCATAAATAAAATTAATCATAAATTAAAGACAATTAGACAGACAGTTGACTGATTTTTAAAAGCAATTTTAACTCCCATTTATAGAACACCAACAAATTTTAACACCAATAAATTTTTTTGTTTGTTTGTTTGTTTGTTTTTTGCGGAACCGGGGATTGAACTCAGGCCCTTGCGCCAATAAATTTTTAAAGGAAACTTTTTGTGTTAGCAGGTGGTCACAATTGTTACTACATATACTATCCATGTAATCTCTTCTTGCAAGAGTAAGAAATAACATATAATTTTTTTTCTTGAATTTTGCTTATATTTTAAGTGTGATGCATATAGCAGAGTCTGAAATGCAGTCTAAACTGTATATTTCAATAACTTAAATTGTTCATTTACAATAAGTGTTTGTGGTGAATCATCAAGAAAACAGATCAAGCATGTCTTATGTCCATAGATCTTAATCTAGATTTAAGAAAATACCTTATTTTCTTAGACATGTGTGCTTTGATTTCTGGCCATGTTGCTAATTATTGGGCCTACAAGGTTACTATGCTCTTAAAACATAGGCCAGAAAGATAAAAATGGGATTACTGGAACTTTAAACTGCATTTTCCACAGAATATTCAAGGGATAGAATAATCTTTCCTCTTTTAGCTCTATTTGTGGCACTTGTCAAACACTTCTGTCATAATTTATTTTTAATCAATGGTTTAAAATGATGGCCCTCAGTTTGAACATACAATACTTTTCTCATATACCAAGTAAAATATGTGAGGGAATGAGATTAGAGTATTTCCTGTCACAAAAATAGAATCATCTGGTCATATATTGCAGAGACACTGTGAACAGTTCTAGCTCTTCTTTCTTCAGTATTAATTGCTATCCCTAGTCCAATAGGTGTTTCCCAGGAGGCACACATAAGAAGCTGTGCCTTCTCTTTTTTTAAGAAACCATAATTCTTTCTAAACATGCATAATGTTAAAAACAAAAAGGAATAATTAATAGAGAAGTAGATAAGATGGTTTCCATGGGAATTTGTTGAGGCCTCATCAAAGAAGAAAGTCTCAAAGTATTTAGTAGTGACAAAGACAAGTTGCCTTGTCTTGGGCCATTTCCTTTGGGCAGCAGTGTTCTTCATGCTCGAGGGAAAGGCATGTCCAGTAGCTCATCAGGCGGTCTAAATGTATTGCAGAGAGAAGAATAAGATGGTACAATCTGAAACTCTGAAGGGAAAAATCTTTGTATCTTTGTTTTCAACAGGAGTCTATTTCTGTTACCATTTGTGCTGCTTTTAAGAGTTGTTTGAGATCACTGTGAATGGCTGTGTAAATCTTTTATACTGTAATTTACATTTGTCAAGAGAATATCTGCATTCATAGCAATAATAAATCTGTGGAATAAAATAATGCCATGTGCCACTGAAGATTATCTTGCTGTTGTTCTTTCTGTCTTTTTCTATGACAGTCTAAAGCCTGTGGTGTAATCAAAAACTCTCTGTAGTTTATAGTAACTGAGTCATTACCTACTACATATGTTCATCCTGATTGTCTCTCTATCAGCATAAATACATTAATTGTTTAATGTCAACTTGATCGCAGTGAGTGATTAGAGTCAACTCCCTGGAAAGTGGAATTTCCCTAGATTTCTCCCAGTATACGTCCATCTTCAAAATAGAAATGCAAATTCTTTAGAAAGTTTTAATTGTGTGGTCTTTCATACGAACAACACTGAGCCTGTGTTCCTGATGACACCTCTTTCCTCTCACTTTTTCCCTGTGATGTGGTTCTGCCAGTAATATAAACAAAGACCCACCCTCCTGTGTCTCAGGTTATCCTCTAACAGCAGCTGAGGAACAGTGGTTAACCAAAGATTTTTTCCAGGGAGGCAGAAAATATCTGGTTATGAGGAATCCCCGTCAGGTAAACACTAGGAAGTTACTTCTCACCATAAATATTCCATCCCATTTCAGATTTTCGTTCAACACTTTTAAAATTGTCATCTGTCTCAGGATTGGCATATACATTACTACAGAACACATGCAAACTTCACACAAGGAAACCAGTGTTACTCCTGAAGCAAGAACATACAGCAATAATCTAATGGCCTTTTCTTTCTCAGACTCTGTGCCTTCCTCTGTCGCTGACTGAAATGTAACATAGTTTATTCAGAGGTTTTCACTTTCAACAAATTTAGGGTTTGAACTACATTCATAATTGTGAAATATTTTGGTCCTTTGTCTTTTCTCCATAGAAAAGCAGTAACGTTTGGGTTACAAGGCTGTTGTAAAATCTAATGAAAATTTACATGCAGTGATTCTAGTTAAAAGATAGAGTGTAGGAGATGATGGCTAGGTTCTTTTTCAATAACTCCAGGCACCCACAAGGCCTACACAGTCTGTTCTGTTCTTTTCTTCTTTTTCTTTTTTCATACGGGGTCTCACTACATAGCTGGGACTCATAGTGATCCTCCTGTCTCAGCCTACACAGCGCTGGGATTGCAGGTGTGCCCCATCATGCCTGGTCTTGATGGCGGGCTCAGCGTCCGGGACGGGGCCAATGTGTCATACAGTACCCATGATCGAACCCTGGTCCCTGTACTTGCCTAAGCAGCTGAGCTATCCCACCAGCCCTCTGGATGATATTCTTGCTAGACTTCTTTATTTTATCCTCCTCCCCCATGTGACACTCATTTCATTGTTGTTAGATTAAGTGCTCTTCACTTCATCGATTGTTACAGAAAGGAAAACAAAAAGCTTCTTCTTCTTTGCTTAATGATGATCAAACTTAATATATTCTCAACTGAAAGGAGAAAAAATTATATTCAAAAATTATATTCAATTAGTGTTTCAGACTAATAAAGATCATATTTGAAACATCCAAAACTTTAATGTAGATCGGTACAACCACTGTGGAAATCAGTGTGGAGATTCCTAAAAAAACTAGGACTGGAGGTCCCATTTAAGCAAGCTATTCCCCTCTTCAGTATTTTTTTCCAGAAGAGCTGAAAACATCACA
>NDGN011467750.1:0-16332 GCA_002564285.1 Tympanoctomys barrerae
AGCACTTGGGAGGCTGAAAACAGGAGGATCGCTATGAGTCTGATCTGTGTAGTGAGACCCTGTGGACCCTGTACTAAATATATAGAAAAAAGAATGTTTAGAAATGAGAGAGAGAGGAAGTAAAACATAAATAAATAGGGTACAATTGAAAAATAGGATGAATGCTTAAGTTTTTAGTGTTACCGTAAAGCCACGTTGACACGAGCCATCTTCAGACCTCTGCATCTTGCCAGGACACACTCATCCTGAGGTTCTTGCTGTGTGCCGAAGCACTTCTGGCATCTTCTCCTCAGCGTCTTTCTGCAGTGTGATTTAAAAAAAAAAAAAAAAAAAAAAAAAAGGCAGGGGTGGATTGTGGTTGCCCGGAGCCTTCCAGAGGAAGGGCCGCCTTTTCGGAACACGCCTGTCCTCACTCATCTTTTCATAGATCCAGAACTGGGTCATCTCAGCCTCTTGCCCAGGGTCAACATGACCACAAGAGGTCAACGTTCTGATTTGCTTCAGGACCTGATGGCAGCCACCACAGTGCCACCAAAGACCCACACTCCCTCAGCTTGCAAGCTTGGAACAGACAACCTTCTGCATAAATCGTCACCCAAATTTAAAAATTCTTCTTGTAGTGTCGTGTCTCCGGAATGAGAACAACAGCTCGATGAACATACATTTCAAGGCTTTGAAACATATTACCAACCTTTTCCCTAACGTCCCCCAACCGCATCGAAGAGCACATGTCCTGCCATGCCTGGGTCCTCTTCCAGCCTATCAGTAACTCTTTGATTCCTGGCAAGCAGGATTAGAGTCTGATTATGAAATTATTTGGTATTTCTCTACTTACTGGCAAGACTGAAATTTTTTATTTTGTTTCCTGTTGGCTCTGACCATAGGGGCTGGGAAATTTAATCTCTCGTAGTTCTGGAGGTCAGAAGCACAAAGCATCACTGGGTGACAATCAAGGTGTCTGGAGGTCGAGGTCCCTCCAGGGCGCGCTCTGGGAGAGACTCCTTTCTCCTCCAGCTTCTGCAGCTGCCGGGCCCTCCATCTGCAGTCTCTGCCCCTGTGACCACCCTGCCCCTGCCTCTGCAGCTCTGTCTCTCTCTCAGACTGGAGAAATATTTACCAGCATGCATAAAATTTTCAAATGCATTTAGGGAAGACACTAGTGATTGCATTTCAGGCCCAGTTAGATAATTCAGCATGATCTCTCCTCTCCACAGCCCTCCCTGCAGTCTTCTTTGCCTTGTAAATTAAAATTCATAAGATCCTCCGAAGATCAAAATGTGGATCTCTTTTGGGAGGTTATTACTAACTTCACCTCAATAAATATATTACTTAAAATATTTCTTGGGTCAGTGACCTGACTAATGTGAATTCTCTTACACACCTGCTGGAAAGGGTAACAGTTTTTACATGTGTATGTGGTAGATGTTCTTCTGGTTTATTTTTCACTTTTAAGTCTTAAATTTCAACATGTAGATTTTGAAGTAATGAAGTCTTTTTTTTTCCTTTTGCTTTGATATTTTCCCAACTGATCTTTAGCCTAGAAATTTCTTTGCCATGTAGGGATTCCATGCATTTTCATCTGTATTCATTTGTGGATTGTTTACAGTGCGTGTCTTTACATTTGATTCTAAAAGCTTAGTTGAGTGATGTCAGAATATGGGGTAACTTCAACACTGAAATCTGCTTTTTTTCCCTACCTCCTTTTTCCCCAGCCATTCATTAGGCCAAACAACCTTCCTGCTCATTTTTAAAGCTGGCTTAACCCCACGGTAAGTTAATATAGACATATTGGGCCATGCGCTTTGCCCCTGGTCTTTCCATTCTTGTGCCTACACTGCTTTATGGTTTGTGATTTTGTTCTGTGTTCAGTACTGACCTTGTGTGTCTTCACCTTCAGAGCTGTGCTAGAAACCTTCCCTTGTTTATTTCTCCTGGGGAAACTAGGACCATCTCCCATCACAAACCAAACTCTCCTTGAACATTTATTTGTAATTGTGTTAAAGTGTTCCTGGGGTTTGAACACAGTGGAGATTGTTTTTGTGAGGCTTACGCCTGCTGTGTCCTGTCTCCCTCTTCCTTTAGGTCTTCTTTTGTATCTCAGTTGATTTTATTGCTGCTGCTGTATCTTTCTTTTGTTTTATGTATTTAGTAGAGGGTCTATAGGGTCTCACAACATAGCTCCTACTTGTAGTGACCTTCCTGTTTTCAGCCTCCCAAGCACTGGGATTGCAGGCACCGCCACCATGCCCAGTCTCAGTCGCCTTCTCCGTGGGCCCTGGGGGCAGGGCCAGCATGGCCTGTGGTGCTGGGCATCGAATCTTGTTATATTTCTTGTGTGTGGGGGGGGTGGTATTTGGAATTGAACCCAGGGCCTGGCACATGCTAGGCAAGCGTACACCCAGCCCTGTCACTGTATTTTTGATTAAGAAAATAGAAACTGTTGCTTTCTCCTTAATTCCTGAGATAGCCTCCACTTT
This sequence comes from Tympanoctomys barrerae, assembly GCA_002564285.1. NCBI lineage: Eukaryota > Metazoa > Chordata > Mammalia > Rodentia > Octodontidae > Tympanoctomys > Tympanoctomys barrerae. The sequence goes on from NDGN011467750.1 coordinate 2,478, forward strand.
GCTGCTGCTATTGGAATTTATTTTCTTTATTATATTTCTAACTGGTCTTTCACAAACTATTGCAAAACCACTGACTGGTATCTATTAGCCTAGAACTCTCTTTGGCTTTGTATCAGTTTTTGTGTGTTTATGTGTCTGCTTACCCAGACAGTTCATGGGAGTGATTGCTAAGAGCATCTTCAAAGAGTGGTCTTTTGCTCCTCCTGGCCCACACCGCTGCTCTGATGCACTCTGCTGACATGCTTGCCCTGTGCATGTTCTGTTACCCACACCGAGGGTGAGGATGACAGTGAGAAGCAAAGTGACTGTTTTCCTGACCTTCTAGAAATACCTGCTGGAGGAAAGTATTATTCAAGGTCACAGCTTCAGGCATGACGTGGGACAGGGACACAGGAAAGGAAAGAGGGGACAGGGAGGAGCCGCAGACAGAGATAACCCTTCGGGGCCGTGCCCTCAGCCGCCCAGCTCCAGCCCGGCGCGGCCTCCTCACGGGACGCCAGTGTCCCTGCCCCATGCATCTGTCCCCGTGCAAACACAGGAGGGCTCGGGGGACAATACTGACCTAAACTGGAGCAGATGGTGATTTTTATGTAGAAATTCGCATTATTTATCTTGATACGAAATTATCTGTCTCCTCTTAGTTCTTGTAGGCCATCAGTAAGGAATAAAACATCTTCTGATGTTTAGTAAACTCCCAGCGCCTTTTAGCTGTCTACCGCTGGCCCCGGGTGTGTGGTGAGCTTTGCGCCTTCTCCTCCTCCTGGGTGCGTCTTTCTGGTCATGGTGGATTCTTCTTTAGATGTTATCATACTTGGTCCTCAGTGCCCTGCGTAGAATCCTGTGCCTCGTGCATAGAGGAGCTCTCCAGAGGCTTGATGTTTCATTCATATTTGGATCTTTTGTCATCTTTTACTGCTTCTGGGGCCGTTTATGTAACACTAGCTGGTATTCAAGTAATAATTAAAAAGCCGGCTATTAAAGCAGTCTCAACCTGGAGTATTTGAAGAACAAAATTCTTGGGAAATCTTTTATCCATTTCTTCCTTATTTGTCTATCTTTAGCATCTACTTTACTAATTTCTGTCTTTTCATTATACTTTTTGAAATGCTCAAATATGTTGGCATATAATTGTTTGGGCTTTAATGTCATCTATATTTTTGTTTCTTTCTTGATTTAATTTTCTTTTATTTTTCTCTTTTCTTTGCATAAGATCGCTAAAGCACTTCCTCTCATTTTGTTTCGTGAGAGGCTAAACTCTGAATTACCATTTCATGGCTTTCCAGTTTTTTAATTCCGCTTTTCTCAATGTTATTCACATATTTTTGGTATGTAGATTTGCCAATAATCCAAAAATTTTGATCAGCCACATTCCAGTGATGCTGTTTCCTAAATAATTTGTTTTGATTCCGTCTTCGGAACAATTATTTACATCGGTATCAGAGTTTCCCATTCCACGCAGACGGGAAGTCATTCCCGTCACTCACTGTGGGTTTGGATTTGTTGCAGGAAGAGCGAGTCCTCCATGAACTCCTCGGGAGAAATCGTGGTGTCGGTTCTGAGGTCAGCGTGTGGTCAGCTTCCACAGCACTTCCCGTTCGCGTAGGGATGTCAGCCATCTCTTAGCGACTAATAAAATACAGGCCCAGAATGACAAAATGAGTGTATGTCAGCACAGTAATTATTTTTAATCTATAAAATACAATTATTTTTAATCTCAGCCAGAAAAAAAAAATTCTTAAGAGGTTCAAAAGGGAATGATAATGTGATTCTACCACAGAACAGTGGACCCCAGGGAGAGGGGTGCCACACGGTGCCCCACTTGCCCTGGTGGCATCTCCCGCCAGTCGGCCTGGTCTGCACCCCGCCTTCCCCCCACTTGCGGGGCGCTGCGGAGATTGCTGACCCTCTCTGGCCTTTATTTCCCATCTGTTCAGTCAGCCTGGCAGCGGCACCTCTCTCCTGGTGACACCCTGAGGCTGCAGAGGGAGTGCTGTGCCGCTTGGGAACGCCGTGGCTGCACCTGGTGAGAAAGGGAGGCGGCCAGCATCGCATTCAATTCATGCAGCCGTGCCAAGAAGTTAGTGTTATTAATTTCAGTTGGGTGACATGAAAGCCCAGTTTCAGCCCAGTGTCCACAGCAAAAGGGGAGGCGGGGACACACGGTTTCAAAGCCTGGCATCTCGCTGCACTGGGACAGACAGGCGGCCCGAGTCCAGAGCCCCGGTCAGGACGTCGTCGGGCGGAGCAGTCGTCCCAGTGTCCTCTCCGCTGCTCACGTCCCCAGCTCCTGAGCACTGGAAAGCACCTCTTTTCTGTTAGGCTTTGGACTTAGAACTCTCTGGGCTTCTTTTAAGTCTTTAAAGAAAAGACTTCTGACTTTTGGCAAGGCCATCAGGAAAGCTTGTTCACCCACCAAGTCACTTTCGGCCCCGACCTCCAGCAGCATCTCGCCCGATGGGAGCAGCCTTTGTGGCCAGTGGCGTGGGAACCCATTCTCTTTTAACAAGGACATTTGTGGCACAAGCCGGATGCTTTCTGTAACCAGAGATACATTCAGAAATGCTGGGAACAACACAGGGTGAATCCCCTTGCTGGGAAACCGGACCGCAAAAGCCAGCGAGTGTCCCCTTTGCATTCCTGTCCTCATCTCATCATCCTGTAAGTGACAGTCTAGGCTCTGAATCTCCTCTTTTAAACAACACAGGGCATGCGAACAGTCCCAGTCCTGAAGCCTGTTCGGTAGCTGCAATTTAGTCCTGTTTCCAGCCCGAGGAAGCAAACTCTCCGCACTGCCTGAGCGGAGTTTCGATCCTGCTGCCCTCCCTTCTCCCCTCCACCCAGCCTGCCCCTGCTCCGCCTCCAGCAGTCTACCCCTGGTTTCCTGTCTTCACTCTTCATTTTGTGTTATCTGTATATTAAATTTATGTATTTATTTTTTGAGAGTTCTGATATCAGAAAAATCACTAAACTGACTCAGGCTCATTGAACTTAACATAATGTGAGTTTTCTAAGAGAATTAAAATGATAAAAATTATAAATGATACAAAATTTCACTAAACAAAATAACAGGAATTCAACAATGGTTATTATGTTGCATATTATTGTCTTCAGATTAGTCTTTAAGATTACCAAATATAGCGCTTGCCTGGCAAGCGCAAGGTCCTGAGTTCAATCCCTAGTACCGCAAAAAAAAAAAAAGATTACCAGACATATATGGACATGCAAAATTGGCCAAAAACCTATAAAAATTTAAAAGGATAAAAATTAAGCATTATGTGTTCCTTTCAATAGACTCACAGGAGTCAGCAGCACAATGATCCGAGCTATCCTGTGGATACACGTAGACATGTCTTTTCCTTTTCCTTCTTTCTGTCATCCTCTCCCTCTTCACAGTTGTTCCATTTGGACTGATTCTTTCCCTTTCACAGTATCTACTGTGCCTTTCAGATTTCATTTACTCTTTCAGGTTCTTACACTAGCAACACAATGTGATGTTTGCACATGCGGGTCTGATTTGTTTCACTTATGAGCATGGTCTCTAGTTGCATCTATTTGTTTCTAAAAGCCTTGACTGAATAATACTCCATTGTGTAAAAATACCACATCTTTTTTTTATCCATTCCTCCGTTGATGAGCATTTGGGTGGTCCCAAGATTTATCTATGACAGTTTGTGCTGCTATAAACCTGGGGGCACATATACCACGTGGTCTGATGCTTTCAGCTAGCTGGGCTGAACGGGACCTGTGATCCTAGCTCAGCGCCACCTACATTTCTGAGAGTGACGTGCTGTCAGAAGGGCGAGCCCTCTCCCCAGTGTCAGGCTGGAGCCCGATCTGGGTGCCGCTTTTCTTCTTCAGTGACCCCACAGCTGTGGCAGGAAGCAGCAAGACAGGGGTTCCATGCCCCTGGGACCCATGGTGGCAGTGCCTCCCGTGAAGGAGCTCCTTAGAGGCGCAGCTCCACATGGTGCCGCCCAGCTTCTGCAGAGCTGTTTCTCTAAAACCCATCAGAGCGTATGTTTTCAAGACATGCACAGCCCTGGCTGTAACAAACACTCAGCAACTGTTTTGCTGAAAAATCCCCTAAATAGCAAACGTTTCTTTATCCATATCTGTCATGGGTTCCTTGGTTTCTTCCTGACCAGGCTTGAATTTCCTGGGAGGGTGACGTGCAGCCCCATAACCTACCTTCTGTCTGTCAGTCACTGAGCAGTTCAACAGGGGGTGGCACATTGGGATCAGTGGGGCACTTGTAAATCAGGACCTCTTGGCCCCATTCCAAGCCTCTGAACCTTAAACTTCGGAGTGGTTCCTCAGAATTTTCATTTTTTATCAGATTTCCCGGGGGGACTGTTTTACAAGTCAAGGTAGAACAAGTCACCCTGGCCTACAATTCCACTGCTTGGTGTGGGCACCACTCCTACCATCCACCTCTACCATCCCCGCCTCCTTGCTTCTTTTTTCCTGTCTCTCTGACTGCTGGCATCCTTCAAGGACCCTCTGAGATAGCCTCTGTCCTGTCACCCACTAGACTCAAACACTGCCCCCTCAGTGTCCCAGACAAGGGGTGGGCTAGTCAAGGGCAACCACCTGCCATCTTTCCCAGGCAGGATCCAGGGTCTCCTCTTGGTCCCATCATGGGTCTTGTGGTGAGTTCTGCAACACATTCTCTCTCAAGGAGGACAGAATGTGTGTTTCCCTTGACTTTGGAATTGTGTCGAAGCCCCCCCCATGAGTTTCTGAGTGTGCACTCTCCCCTTCTCCCCCAGGTTCAAGACTCAGGCCACGGGGTGCTCATCCCTCTCCTGACCTGCAGCTCAGTCTCCCTAGCTCCGAGGCCCCTTCCTGCTTCCTATTTGATGACTAACACCACCTGGTGAGGCCTGGGGTGGGCTCCGCCGAGCTGGTGTTTCCCTCTGCTAACAAGGAAAAAGCAAAGGGAAAGCAAGTGTAAATGTAACGCTTTTTGAAGTCCTGTCATCTGTAATTGTAAAGCAAGTCTTTGAGGCTTGCCTGAACTTTGCTGTCTGAGTACTGAGATGGCCTTGGGGGAAAACGATCTGCTTCACTGCCCTTCCAGTGGGCTGCCTCAGGGGTGGGGTGGGCTAGCGTGGAGGCGGCCCTGGAGTGCTGAGAAGGTCCACGTCCTGGGATTGGCCGCCAAGCCTGGGCTGTGCACTGCCCCAGTCATGTCTATTGTCTCAGGAATCTGTCTCCCGTCTCCTGAGTGGGTGCCCTGAGTGCCCTGTCTCTCCCAGTGCCCACCATACCTGGATGGGATGTTGGTTACAGGCAACAGGACGTGGCCACACTGCCTTGGTCGGCCTTCCTGGCCCACGCAAGTCCCTCGGCTCCTCTAAGCTCCCCTCCCACCATATGCATAATGGGCCATGACCCATGTCCCATGCTGCGGAGGGGAAGAGGAGGTAGGCTGGTAGGAGGAGGAGAATTTGTCAAGTGTGCTGCAGGGCCCAAGCCTAGGCTTTATGTGCTTCAGCTGTCATACCCCTCTCCTCTACCTCTTCTGTTATCCCCATTTTACAGGTTAGAAAATGGAGGCTGATGGGGAAACATTGCCAAGAGCAAAGGCTAATGACCTGGGCCCATGGCTGGAGCCGGGGCGAGCTTTTCTGAGGCAAACAGGATGTGAGATCAAGTACAGGGCCCACTGGGTAATAGTCCAGAGCCATGGTCACTTCCTCCTTCGTCCTCCCCATGAGGACAGGAGTATTCGGCTCACCTCTCAAGTCACTGCTGCCCAGGAGATGGGACTAGATGTTATACATGAGGATGGCTTTTCCAGATCAGTCACTTCCTGTCAGGATCTGTGCCACACTCTCCCGAGCTCTGCCTCTTCCAGTCCTGACACACAGCAGCGATCCCGTGGGGCGTGATTGCTCTTGTACCCGTTTCTAAGATGAGGACACTGAGTCCCAGTGGAAGTCAGAGGGCTTGCCTGGGCCACACACAAGAGCTTATCCAAGCCACAGTGAGCTGGTCTACCCAGGCCTCACTCATTGCTGCTCTGTCTTGTCAGAAACAAAACAAGCCCAAGGCTGTGTAAGTCCATGCATAGCCAGACCCAGGGCGTGGTGTGGGTACTCAGTCCAAATGGCAAATAAATACATGAAAAAATGTTCAACATCACTGATCATTCAAGAGATGCAAATTGAAACAACACTGAGATTCCATCTCACCCCAGAAAGAATGGCTATCATTAAGAAGTCAACCAATAATAAAGGCTGGAGGGGTTGTGGGGGAAAAAGAACACTTTTCCACTGTTTGTAGGAATGTAGACTGGTACAACCACTGTGGAAATCAGTGTGAAGATTTCTCAAAAAACTAGGATTAGAGGTCCCAATTAACCCAGCTATTCCCCTTCTGGGTATCTTCCCAGAAGAATTAAAAATACCACACCACAGCAATATATGTACATTGGTATTTATAGGAACACAATTTGTCATGACTAAATCTTGGAGATGAACCAAATGCCCATCAGATAAGGAATGTATAAAACAGATGTAGTCTTTTTATACAATTCACGACTACTCATCCATAAAGAAAGATAAACTGGAGAATTGTATAATTAGATGGATGCAACTTGAGACCGTTTTCATGAGTGAAATAAATCAGACCCACATGGGCAGACATCGTGTTGTCTCCCTTGTGTAAGAAACTAAACAAGTACATAAGATCTGAAATGTAGGATAGATATTGTCAGTTGGAAAGAAACTGTTAGAAAGGAAAGACCAAGGGATGGGGAAAAGGAAGAAAGGGAAAAAGAACGTAACATATATGTATACACAAGATAGTTAAAATAGTTACGCACTAGCTTCTCTTAGTCCATTGAAAAGAAAGTTTTGTGCTAGTATCATTCGGACAAGACAGCATGCCTGTGTCTTATACTCTGAACAACTATTACAAAGACAGGGAGATGCAATGTACCAACTCTTATAACTGTCCTGCTAGCCTGTTTTGAAACTCAGTTTCATTGTTATGTTTATCTTTTTCTCTTTAAAATTATAAAGGGGGCAGGTGCTGAGGGTGTAACTGGGTGCGAAGGCCCTGGGCTCAACCCCCAGGCTCCAGGGCTGAACCCCCAGGCTCCAGGGCTGCAGCTGTGAGCGTGCTGCATGGGTCCCAGCCTCCTTCCTCCATCTGACCTCATCCTGGCTGCTAACTCTTCAGCGGCTGAGCTGCTCCTGCTCCGTCTCCACCTCCTCTCCCCGTGCTATGCCGATACTTGGCTTTAACACAGTTTCTAGATTCATTTGCTGTTGGATTATCCACCGTGCAGTGGGCTGAGGGCTTGGTCCCCTTGCACCACCACCCTGTGCCCCCGCTTTGCTCCTACCCATGCCAGTAGAGCAAGCTTCTTACCAATTCATTGGTAGGCATTCTTACGACCATGACTTTGTGCAGAGCACGGCTTTTTCTTTTCTTTTTTTTTTTTTTTACACATCTTTTGTTTTTCCTGGAATTCATCATTCCTTTGTTCTTGGTATTTTTTAATTTGTTTAATCTTTATGCCCATGTCAGATCTTTTCAAAGGCTCTAATGTTAAAAAGTTGGTAATAAATGTGCAAAATTATCATACATATCACAAAGTTCTGACTCATTTTTGGTGTCCCAGCCCTCTGGCCTGTTGCTTCCACGAGTAGTAGTGAAGAGTTTAATCCTGGCAAAGAATGTAGTCTTCTTGAATTCTTTGCATTTGTTTCCTCAGTAGAACTTGCTATTTCTTAGACCTGCCCTCTTCCTGCCCCTTTTCTTCCTCCTCATTCATTCATTCATTCATTCATTCATTCATTTGCCTGAGTTGTTTCCACCAGTACTTTCCTAACAAGAAAACATCCCAAGAAGGCAAAACTGTTGAGACTTTCCCTGTCAAGAAATGTCTGTGATCTGCAGGCATACCCAGTAAGCAGTGGGCTGGGTATAGAATGCTTGAATGAACACAATTTTCTCTGAGGATTTCAAAGGCTTGGCTGTGCTGCCCTCTGGCAAGTGACATGCTGACGAGAAGCCTGGTGTCCTTCTTTTTTCTGATCATTTGCATATCAACTTTTTCTCCAGGAAGCATTAACATCATTTTGTCCTATTTTTAAAATTTACAATCATGTTCTTTGATGGGCATCTTCATTCTTTTACGCAGCGATCTCAGCACTGTCGTCACTAGCTCCTGCCGCTCTGTGGACCTACTTCTCTTCTCTCTGGAAAATTCATCATGTCACTTCCTAGCAATCTTCTCCCTCTCATTTTTCTATTCTGAGACTCCTTGCCACCAGATAATAGACTGGTGTTCTAATCCTGATGTTAATCTTTTCTCCTTTCCTCTATCTCTTCATTATTTTATTCTTTTTATGGGAGATTTTCTCAAATTTATCTTCCATCTTATCTACTCCATTTTTATTACTACTATGATAGTTCTAAATTTTGGTGCTTTTTCTCTATCACTTTATCATAGCATCCTGTTCTTGTTTAATAAATGTAATATCCACATCTCTGTTGATGATAGTAGTTTTCCCTCCTACATTGTTTTTCTGCTGGTACATGTTCTCTCTTTGCTCCAGGTTTCTTACCTTTCTTTTCTTTCTTTCTGCATCTCACCTCTGTGTTAGAAACTTTTTCAAATGTCTGCTGCTTTCATTTATGCTTACAAAGAAACAGCAGTAGCTTGGGTGACAGATGGGTGCTGCATTCTGCAGAGAAGGCCCACATGGTGGGCAGAGCTTTTTTCCTCAGATCTCAGTTTCTCTTACGGACCAGAAGGGCCTATTCTGCGAGCAGGTGTGCTGCAGGGCGCAGCAAGGCTGTTCTGTCTCAGCAGACAGCATCTCCTCTGCCTGCTATGTCCATGCCTGGGGTTACTAAAGGCCCTTGATTGTGTGGGTGAAACCTGCCTCCTGGGAAGGAGGAAGTGGAGGACGTGGGGTCAGAAGGGCCTTCTCTCCGTCTTCTGGTTTTCAGCCTCGGGCCTCATACCCTGCCACAGGGGGTCTCTCTGCACTGAGCAGTTTTCTCTGGGGTGACTTCCTCTCATCCTTCTCAGAGCTTCAGATGCTTCTTCCTCGCTTGGTCATTCTGTTTTCCAAAACGGCTGAAAATCTTCCGTGCTGTTGTCAGCCCTGGTCTCTGCACTCACAGGTAATAAACTCCTATGCAATGCCTGTGTTACCGTGTTGAGTAATCTGAGAAGATAATAAAGAAGTATAGACATTCTGCCATGCTTACTGGGAGATTTCTTCAGTGTTTTGCTTTGTGGGTTTTTGCTTTGTCCTGTTGTTGCTGTACTAGGGATTGAACCCGAGAGACAAGGTCTCACTAAGCTGTCCAGGCAGGCTTGAAACTGTGACCCCCCCCACCTCAGTCTCCCAGAATTCTGGGATTGCAGGTGTATACCACCATGCACTTAAAATTTTTTTTTCACTATTCAAAACATAAGAGATATGCAGGAAGCTTCAAGCAAATGGGGTATAGAATAATTCAATTTGAAACTACTGGGCTCAAAACCCACTCTAAGGAAAGCTTGAAGCACTCATCTCATTTATGAGGATTTAAGACTCTCATAGCCCTAGACCACACTTGAATGCCTCTGGTAATGAGGAGTTGTAAGAGGAGGTAGCTGTACATCAGTGAGGTCACCCAGGGCTTTGAAGTCATGTGCTATAGAGAGTCCTCCAGCTGCTGTGAACATGTGTGGACAGAGATCTCTGTGGTATGAGGTTTTCAGTTCTTCTGGAAAAATACCCAGGAGGGGAATAGCTGGCTTGAATGGGATCTCCAATCCTAGCTTTTGAAGGAATCTCCACACTGATTCCTATAGTGGTTGTACCAGTCTGCACTCCCACCAACAGTGGAGAAATGTTCCTTTCTCTCCACAGCCCCTCCAGCATTTATTATTGGCAGACTCACTGATGTTAGACATTCTTTCTGGGGTGAGATGGAATCTCTGCACCATTTTAATTTGCATTTCTCAAATGACCAATGATGCTGAACACTTTTTCATCGATTTACTTGTCATTTGTATTCCTCTGAGAACTATATATCTATCTCAGATGCCCATTTTTGGACTGAGTCTTTGAATTTGGAGGGCCTGATTTTTTTAGTTCTTTGTTTGTTCTAGATAGAAGGCCTTTGTCTGAGAGACAGTAAGCTGTAATTTTTTCCCAGTTTGTTGGTTTTCTTTTTACTTTGTTGGAGATTTGCTTTGAAGTTATAGCTAAACTTGTTAGAGCTAAATCTTAGAAACAACCCAGATGTCTATTAACTAAAGAATGGATAAGGAAGATGTGGTATTTTTACACAATTGAGTATTATTCAGCTTTAAAACAGGATAAATTTGAGTCTTTTATCAGTAAATGGATGAAACTAGAGAACCTACTCTTAAGTGAAATAAATCAAACCTGCATGTGAAAACACCATATTGTCTCCTTAGAGTGAGAACCTGAAAGAGAAAAATGGAATCTGAAGGGTACAATAGACACTGTTAAAAGGGAATGAACTTATTCTAAAGGAAAGAGTTACTGAGTTGAAGAGAAGGACAGGAGAGGGAGTGGGGGAAAGAGATATATCTATGTATGTAAGCAGGATGGTTTCAACACCTGTACTGTGCATTTCTGTTGGTTTATGGAAAGAAGCAGTTAATGCTTTAATTAGTTTCATCTCCTTTTTTCAATTGTTGTGATTTTTCTCTCCTTAATTTCATATATATTTCTTTCTTTTTTCTTCTTCCAATTTTAAATGCATGTATCTGGTAATATGAGTAACTGGTTGGAAGACAACACTATTACAACAGATACTGTGAAATTCACATTACTTTGTTAGGTGAAAATCTTTATCACTTGTAACTTTTTGTTTTAATTATAATGAGGGTGGAGAGAGAGAGAGAGAGAGAGAGAGAGAGAGAGAGAGAGAGAAAAGAATACATACTCCGGAAGCCCAGAGTAGCAGGTGCAAGGGCGCCCCCCACTCTGGGGTAGAGGTCCCAGAAGGTCAAGCTTTTGCTGGTCTTCCAAGGACACAGCCATGTGTGAGTCCCCTGATCATGGCAGCTCCTTGGGTGGTGTGAAATGGTGACAGCCATTGCCTGAGTGAGGCTAAAATCTGGCACCAGGCTGGCACTATGCACATGGGCCACAAAGTTCTTAGAATGCCTGATGTAGGTTCTCCCAGCTCCAGGTCATGGATGGGGAAACTGAGGCTCATAGAAGTTCAGTGTCAGTGCCAGCACTGCAAAGTGGGCAGGCAGTAAGGAGTTAAGCCCAATGGCCATGGCCCCAAACCCCCCCTGGGCTTACCTGGCCTCGGCGGCCACTCCAGCTCCTTGAGCAGCAAGGTGAGGCTGAGGTGTAGCCTATGAGCCTGGCAGCAGGCAGGGCCTCTGTCCCTGCTTGCAGCACCACCTGCACAGGCACATCCTGCCTATCTTGGGACTTTAACGCCACCTCCTGCCCATGGCCTGCAGGCTGAAGAGCCCCGAGGCTTTAGGCCCTGTGCTTCTGCATCAGCGTCCTGCGGGAGCATAACTGATGTCGACCTGAGCCCCTAAGAACTTCAGCTTCTGGAGTCTGAAGGATGCAGTCATGGAATCTGCAATCCACAGTGACTGTCACAGACCCCAAGCCTGTGCTTCTGGCCTGCTTTTGTAAAGGACTTTGCAATATAGAAATCAGCCTCCAGGACTTTGGGGTCAGAGAATCCATGGTATATAAACTTGGGAGAAGCTGACTCTCCCCTTCTGGAGGGCAGACATCACCTCCAAATCCAACTGGATGACTATTTCTCTTCTTTCCAAGCACAGTGCAAGCAGTCCCTGCCTGGGAGGCACTCTGTGCATACTTATTTTACAGAGAAGCCAGCAGAGAGCCAGAGAGGCTGAGGAGCTTATCTGTGGTCATACAGCCAGGAAGTGGCAGAGCCGGGCTTTGGGGTCCAGGCCTCAGCTTCCCCGGCACCAGGAGCCTCCAGGGAGCCACACTGGCCTTTGGAAGGCACAGGGCAGCTTGCTCTTGCTGTGTCCGTCACTGCCCTCCCTCTCAGTCACCCACACAGTGAGTGGAGCTGCTGTAGGTGTCTGGCTGCTGCTGACAATTTTACTTTTCAAGGTTTTTCTTTTGTAATTCCACGTCTGAATTTTCCGTATCTCCTTTTTTTTATTAGCCATAATGAGAAACATTTATAGAACTTGATTTCTCACATCTTTAGCTTATTCTTCTAAAAGAAATGAATTTCTTTTACACAAAGAGACTGTTCTCCAAATGCCCGAATCCACAAAGACCATTATTTAAAAAAATAATAATTTTCGAGTCCATAATTACACTTTGATACTCACCCTCAAGGTGCTCTGCAAATTACAGCAATGTGGTTTTGCTTTTGTTGGTCATTTTTCTCTCAGTACGATGTGTGTTTTGAGACTGATAAAGGATGTTACTTGAGAAAAGAAGAAAAAGCAGAGACTTAATTTTCTAACCCAAAGCAATTCCAGGAGCAAAGCAAAAGACTTCGCTGCAAAGCTTCACAAAATGACAGTTGAGACAATGGCCAAGAAAAAGTCAGTTTGCTACAAACCCAGGACCTGAGTGTCCATGCGTTTTTAAAATCAATTTCAGATGTGTTCATAGTTACTTAGCATTTGCATAAATGTGAGGGCGTGGGGCAAGAGGAAACGACAGTCTTTGCTCACCTATCTGCTGAAGGCTGGGGTGGGCAGATTAGTGGACAGATTAGTGGCCCCCATGGGGGTGGCATCAGGGATCCCTGGGCAATGAGTTCTTAGAGTTGGCTTGCTTCTTTCTTACCGCATTGCTTACCTGCCCTTTCACTCCTAGCTGTTCCCAGTAAACTCTGCAGGGCCAGAACATTTTCTCTGGCCTAGACCAGGCCCTGTAGACCTGGAATGCAAGAGAAAGGTTCATCTTTAGTTTTGCCAAATGCCATTCAGATCACCCCAGCTTCACGCTCACTTCATGCTGCGCCACGTTTACCCTGCTGCTTGGTGGTGTAGCCTGTGGTCAGGGCCTCTGATGCCTTCCTGGGTGTCTTCCTTCAGGCTTCGCTTCCTCTCACATTGCCCAAGAGCCCCGAGGCTAATGTGCACCTTGTCATTTATCACCCGGGTCCTTGGAGGTCCTGGGACAGCTGGTTGCCCCTGGGAATCAGCTGAGCAAGCCCTACCTGCCTAGCTTCCTGCTGCCCCCATGCGTACCTCGCTCATAGTGGAAACCAACCTGGTCTTCCTGCTGCCTCCTGGAGACTCAGCCCCATCTGTGAACTCTCTTATTCTTTCCTCCACACACAACACCCAGACTTTTGGTTCCTACCTGTTCTTTCCCTAGGAAATCTTGAATGACTGCGACTCTAGATGCAGAAGAACAAATATGGAAGGCTAAAGATGTTAATCATAACAAATTGTTATTCATGTTTCCATTAAAAATTGGTATGTTTTTCACAGGAACAGAAAATTTATATTCTTGCCATGTTTCTTTTATCCTGATAGTTCAAGTGTTACTGTTTAATTCCTGTTTTACTGCTACTAAGTGTATGTTCTGGAGAGTAGTTTTGATTGAGTTGTTCACACACCTTGAGAGTTTCTCAAACAAGTAAAAACAAAATTAGCTGCACATCCCAGTCGCCTACTATTTCCTACCAAATAAAGCCAAGAAACCACAGCCACAATAAACATTAAAAAAAGAAAATAGGGGCGACAGCATGGAGCCCCAGTGCCATCCACATCAAAGGCAGCTCAGGTCCAGAGCTGGAAGGGCTTTCAGGAATCCTCTTAGTGCCCTACTCAGAGACTCAGTAGAATAAGCACTTGCCTGGCAAGCGCAGGGTCCTGAGTTCAATCCCCAGT
>NDGN011467753.1:0-12339 GCA_002564285.1 Tympanoctomys barrerae
AGTGAGTGCATTTACCTGTGTTTTTGCATCTCTTTCTGTATGTGTGTGCGTGAGTGTGTGTATATGCTCATTTTGTGTGTACGTGTAGTAAGAGGCTGTGTGTGTGATTTTCTGTGTGTTTTGTTCTTCTTAAGTAAAATATGCCTATTTCTCTGAGTGGAAAACAGCCTGCTTAACATTGTTTTAGACAAAAGTATAATCTGTACATTTAACATCAAGCATTTCATTTGAAAATATGAGTTTAATAATATAAATTTCTGACACAATGATGTAAAATTTTATTAATTTCTCATCAAAGGAGAGAGGAGAGATTTCTGATTAAAATGATGGAAGCAGCTGTCCCGGAGGGTACACGGTGTGCTGTTGTCATTATGATTAATGTAAATACACAAAATGTCTAGAAAGCAATACAGTAAATACTTTAAAACTACTCTCAGGTTTGTGAATATATTATTTCGCTATATTGATTCAGAAAAAAATAATGTTGAACATGTAGCAGAAGATTCTTTATATTCATTTTTTTGTTTCAAACTTTAATTTTATGTATTTAGTACCGGGTCTCACTACCCAGCTCTGACTCACTGGGATCCTCCTGTTTTAGCCTCCACAGTGCTGGGATTACAGGCATGTGCCACCACACCGGGTTTGGTGGCTGGCACAGCTGCATGGCATGTGGCACCAGGGATTGAACCCAGGGCCTTGTGTTTGCCTACGCTGGCACTTAGACTGCCGAGCTGTCTCTGCGGCCCCATTCTTTCTATCTTTAACCAAAACAATGCCCTTTCTTCCCCACACAAATTCTTGACGTTATGCCCTTTCAGTCTGTGATTTTGTACTTTTCCCACTTAATCATGTAAAATGCTTCACATTTTATCTGCGTATTTTCACGCTCGGGAGTAGGGACATCCTACTTTGGTTGTCATCTCATATTTCTTTCTTTGTTAAAGTTACATTTTTGACATTTAGCTACGTATGTTGATGATTGCCTATTCTGATAGTAAATTCATTTTAACTACTGCGTAGGACTCACTGTCTGCTCTCAAATTGGTATTTATTTCCAAATCTCATTTTCTAATCAAGCAGCGATTGTCCATCATTCTTCCTTGAACATGCATGCAGGTTTCAGGCTATGAAGCCTGCCTGCAGCTACGACTGCTAGGTGCCTGTGAAGCGCATCCTTGGCTCTCAAGTCGCCAAGCTGCTTTCTTTTGACTGTGTGTGGTCTAAACGGTGATGGAACAAATTCCTATTTTCCTACATCATCACCAGAACTTGTCATTGTCAGGCTTTTAAGTTTTTCCATGTGAATGTCAAATAATAATCTGGCTCTTTGTTTCAATTTGTGCTTGAGTGGTTACTTATAAGCCCTTTACAATATGAACTTGACCACTTTCTATTCTATCATGTGTCTTTATTCTGTTCTCAGAATGCCATTCCAGCCACTTTGTCCTATTGATTTTTGTTCTCTTCTATTTAAAAAAAATCTTCCCCTTTTCTTTGTATTGTCCCCGTTGTTCTCTTCCTCCAGCTTTTTAAGCTAATTCTTAATTCAATTTTTTCCCAATCTTCTTTAATTTTTTCTTTCTTTCTGTAAATACATATCTGGAGCTTGTTTTGTTTCTTAAAATTTTCCTCTGGAGATAGTATTTCATCTGATGCAGTGACTGAAACAGTGGGACCCTGAAGAACAGCAGGCTGAATTGTGTAGCTATTTGTTTTTAAAGGGAGGAGATCTTTTGCATTCACACACTCGGTACCCGGAGTGCCTGGGAGGCAGGGCAGGTCTTGCTTATTTGATACAGATTTGACTGAGACCAAGCATGAGGCCACGTGAGAATGAACCAGTGCTTTATCCTGCTGAGAAACATTGTCTCCCTTCCTTATAGGTAGGCTTTGTAAACGAAGGAGTGAGGAATCTGTGTAATGAGGCCCTCAGCTAGTCCCAGTCAGGACAGTAATGTCTGAAATCATGACTGTGACTGAGGAGTTAGATGCTATCGGCTCAATCCAGAATCCCTTAGCTGTGCCTGTTAGCACATCCTACTGTCCTCTGAGAGCAATCAAACACCTTCTGTAGAAATGCCCTTTTTGTAGATACACAACCCAGAATAGTTTAAAATAGATATTAACATCTATAATGTTTCATCATTAAAACAGAAGAAGTGACTGGCAGGAGACTGATGGAAACAGATTTTATGGGGAAGAGATAAAATTTCTCCAGGGACCCACCTTAAGTTTTTCCTTAACTAAGGATGATGCTGAAACTTGGGCTTTATCAACAAAATCATTTACCTCATGTATTTGCTGCACATGGATTTCCTGGAGAGTTTGTTGGTCTTTTAAGTGATAGTTTAAGGTTCAAATCCTTTGCCCAGTGGGCCAGTAGACATCCTCCTTGTGCCCCTTGCAGGCGTGGTGGCCCTACCTCACTCTGCTCCTCCCTGCACCGCCTGCACGTTTCTTAGGCACCGCTGGGCTTTCTTTCTCTAAAAGTGTGTAATCTTGGCCGTGCCCAGCCCTGTGCTTTATACTTACTGAACGTTTGGCTTTCTGGGGAGAAAGACCTACTTCTCGCCACTTGCGTGTTCTTGGAGTAAACATTCTCATCAAATGCTACCTTCAGACTGCAAATGTGACGTCCCGAACCGTGATGGGATTCTTCGCAGAAGACCTTCGGTAATCTGTCCATCAAGAAGGTTCACTAGGCCTAATCCCCAAAAAGGTAATAATAAGTTAATTAGGAAGTGCTGAGGTTTTAGTAACCACTAGCTTTGTGTTTAGTATAACTGATTTAATTATAGATATATAGAGTTGATTTAAAAATAATTAAAATAATAGCTCTTTCTAATAACCCACTCACAAATTGTAACGATTGGGTTTCTCAAGCTATCTCAACATGCACTGCTGGGGCCTTTTTGTGTCTGTTTGATTTTACGACTTGACCTGATACAGTTTTAAATGAAACGTAATAGTTGATTCCAAAAAAATTGCTTTATTTGATAAATAAACCTGTTATTTCAATATTCATAAAGACAACACTTTTTACTATCATTCCATTAATCCCCTATGGTTTCTGCTCAACTTACATTTCCATTAAAGTCATTTACAATTTTACCTGAAGTTAAAGAGAAAAACATTATGCTGTGGCTGAATTTAAATTCATATTAAATCTTTGTTCAAAGCAGATCGTATCATAAAGAGCAAAGTTAAAACTGAGAGCCTTTGTTGTTGAAATTTACTTCGTTTTTTGTAAATACTTTCATTTTTCCATGTTGGATTTTGAAAGGAACACCATATAAAGCAAAAATAAAGCCTTAGACATTAAACTGTCCTGGCCTCAGAGCTTGGCCTGCTCCCCAGGAGCCGCGTGCGGCTGGACTACTGAGTTATCTCTTCCCAGGCAGTTAGTTTTTCCTGAACTTGGGATTAACACTTTCCTTTGCAGTTAGGTAAATAAGACTTATGTGTGTTTGAAACATTTGGTTTCTGGGAGAATTTCAAAAGAGGTTGTCCTACACGCTCTCTCCTCTCTCTGAAATTCTGCATAGTTTTGCAAGTATTTTTTCAAATTGAAGAAAATAACATAAGCATGCTAACAAGAGGATAACACGGTCTCCCGGCTCAGGGCACTAGTGGCCCTCCAGAGGAGATCTTCCCACTAACTTCGTCCCATTTCTCATTGTCCTGACACAAACAGTCAGTGCGCGCCCAGGCGCACTCTGTATATAAGAATGCTCAGGGTCTCATTTCCTCACTTAACTGTTTATCTTAGAATTTGTGTCATTAAAGTGTACATAAAGCAGCCTCACTTCTTGGCACTGGTGCCTAAGACTCTATACATTAATTTTACTAGCCCCCTGCTGAAAATTTAGATTTTCACTGTTTCTTTCCTCAGTCATTACTACCGTAAACAACTCTGCCCATACACTGGAGTACATAAGTTGTATTGATACCAAAGTAAGAACCCCATAAAAAGGAGTCAGTTTCTGCCCTTACGCTATGCGGCATCTGTGGGAGGGTTTAATGGGTTGTGCCCGAGAGAGTGTGTCTTATAGAGTGTAGCACACAGTAAATACTAAGTGAGCACTAGCTATTATGAGTTAGAGCAACATCCTGCAGCTTCCGTTAAGAAGTCCTGAAATAAAGAGACTGGCTACCAGCAGCTGGAGCAGGAGCACTCTAAAGAAGGCAAACAGCACGAGAGCAAAGGGACCAGAGGGCCGGAGTCACTGTTGTATTTTATTTGCTTTAAAACGTGAGCGTGGGTGTCGCTGGAAATGGTCATACTGGACCCCGTGACTCGCTTCTGGTTACCTAAAGGTCAATCAGCTCTCTGATAAATTTGCTCTGCATCATACAACCAATATGACTCAAATTTTCATTTTTTTAGATGGTCACTTAGGGACATTTCAGAATGTTTTGTGTAGGCTTTTAAAGCAAAAAAAGTTAAGGCTTTATTTTATGTTTATTTGGCAATATTTATTACTGAATTCAGGACATTAAACTACCACCTTTGATGAAAAAGCCAATAGAGTGGAAACTGGTTTATAATCTCCAATATCAGGCCTCTATGCCTTTGGCATTAGAGCTGATGTACTGACTTTGTTACGTCGTTCAGGCCAACGCAGGGCCCTCACAAATCCCACTCTTTAATTGGATTTTTTCATCACTTTTTGTAGCAAACAACTCTCTATCTCTATATTAGGAGAAATGCTTCTTCCCTGCTGAGTGCTTAAAGGTTCATCCAAGAAAGCTGGCAGATTTATTTTGGCCTTTTATTTCCACGCATCCGATTGCTTTCCTGGTATTTACAGAGCATTCAAAATGTGCAAGGTTCTGAAAACCAACTCACCCTGCTTCCTGTTCCTGCTGCTAGTCACGAAGACAGACTAAGCCATTGGACTTAATTAGCTATTTATTCATATTTAAATGGAAGGCAAAGATGTGCCTTTTGTTGTTGTTGTTTTCTCCAGGAAAGAAGAGTCCAAGCTCTTAACCTCCTTCCCACCTTGTTGCCACCCCGGAGTTCTGCACTTACCCTGTGGTGAGCTAGGCTGTGGCCGGGCATCTTTCTGTTTGCCTGGCCGCCAAGGGCATTAAGTGGATCCCCACTCCAGATGTTTTCAGGGGCTTCACGGAAGGCCACCACCCAGATTCTGTTTTCGGTCCTGCCGCAGAGCTGCTTCTGCTCCCAGGCTGTTTAAAGCATCTTGTGAACAATGATTGTTTCTATCGACCTGGTTGCTTCTTGGTAAGTGACCAATGGAAATGGGAAGCAAGTAGTGTCAGAAGGCAGGGTCTTGGGGGAGGGGGGCAGAGCAAGACCAGCTTTCTGAGTGGGAGGCAGATCTGCACTGCAGGTTCTACTCCTGGCCATCCTTCCTTCTTCCCCAGCTTCTCCGGACTCTCCCTTCCCTTCACTGGGGCTGCCTTCCCCAGAACTTTGACCTGTACCATTTCTTTCATCCAAGCCAATGGTGCTTACACAAGAAGTACATGGCTGAGAGTTCACACAACTCAGATGTTCTAAGGGACATTTACATTCTTAAGGGAGCACTGGCTAATGCCTTTCTGAAGGGTGTATCGCACAAGGATATTTTAAGCTCCACTCTGCTACTTCGTGTCAGTTCCACTGGACAGTGTTGCTTGTACTTCCTCTTAAGCTACGAATATTCAGGAATATTCCTATAGCATAAAATAGGACAAATCTCTCAGGGCATCTCTACACCAAGACCCTGACTCCATTCTTTGCTTTCTGTTGCTGAGGCAGGGAATGAGGGGGAGGGGGGAAGGTTCTCCTTAAAGCCAAATTCCCACCAACTGTTGGCCAATCCCTCTTCCTCTAGGTTTTTCCTTTATACTTTACATTTGTTTTTTATACTTTACATGTTTTTCACCTCAGCTATTTCTTGCTTTGCCTTTGTCCTTGTTTTCCTCTACAGATTTCTAGAACCTGTGTCTACATGCCTTTCCTCCACCTCCTTCTCACCCAGTCCTTTGTTCCTCACTAGCCGTGGTCCTGGCCTTCCCTCCACCCCTAGGTCCCCATAACAACATGGGCCAGTCCACTGACCCTTCAGAGTCCTCCAGCCCACAGCTGTGCCACCCGGACCTCCATCCTCTTTTCCACGGAGCCTGCTCTGAGCGAGACACTGCAGATTCCTCTGCCCTGTACACAGGAAGTCTTCCTCGGCAGCCGCAGGGGCAGGGAAGCCCAGCCTCTGCGACTTTCTCCTCCCTTGTGTTCTGGAGCCCGGAGCTCTCCTCATCTCCCTCCTATCCTCTGCCGACAGCTTCCCAGTCTTTGTTGTTGTCTCTTCTTTTTACCGTCTTTGAAGTGTTTGATCTTCTTCGTGGATCTACTTCGGCCCTCTTCTGTGTCATCTCTGCAGTGAGCTCCACGTGTGCGACCCTGACTTCTCTGGATGTCTCACTTTAGGTATAACCTGATTTCAGCATTGCAAGTGTGGCCCTTTCCTTCTCCAGACCAAAGGAAACCACACTGTGTGTGTACATGTGTGTGCAAACACACACGCACGCACACACGCACACACACACACACACACACACTATCCTTAGCTATCTTTTCTTTTGTTACATAGGAAATAGCAACCATCTGGTGACCAAGGCTAAATTAGATAATTCCTTTTACTCTACTCACACACTCTACCTCATCAGAGTAGTTACAGGGAATTCTACCTCCACATTTTAAGTCTACACTCTGCTCTTGGTGGCCTTTAGTACTATTTGGGGTCAGTGGTCCTGAGCTCATGGCACTGTAGTTTTTAACTTGTTTTCCTTTATAGCTGCCAGAGCAGTTTCTATGGAATTAAAACCCAGTAAGTCTTCAGTTAAAAACCTACGTGCTAGTTTCTGTAACTCTCTGAATTCCTTAATATGACCTTTAGGTCTCACTCAGAATAAATGGTCATATGACTTTCTCTCTCTCTCTCTCTCTCTCTCTCTCTCTCTCTCTCTCTCTCTGTCTCTCTCACTGAAGACAGAAATCAGGGCCTTTGTACCAAGCTACATCTCCAGCCCTTTTTTATCTCTTATATTCAGACAGAGTCTCACAAGGTCACCAAGTGGCCCAAGCTGGTCTCAAACTTGGGATCCTCCTGCCTCAGCCTCCTAAAGAAATGGGATTAATAACATCTCCTATGATACGGGATTCCAGCCACCCTTGTTACTATTTTTCATCTGCTCATGTGGGCCTTGCTCTCCCTTTGTTTGGGCTTTTGCAGTCCTGGCCTCATCTCTTGCCACTTAGGGGTCACCTGCTGCATGAGTACACCCTCGGTGCTTGGAGTGCTAGGTGCGTGGGACTCTTCCAGAGGTGACAACGTTGCATTGCCCTTTTGCCCCCCCAGTCAGTTGTTTCCTTGCAGGAAACCTCTGGCCTCATCTGCTTTTCATTTGACCCACAGCTGTCCCACATCCCAGAAGCCATTTTCCTTGCTATCTTCATCTCCCGGTACAGTGGCTCCTGCATTGCCTGGCATGGAGGAAGATTTTCGTAACCAGTTGCCAAATAAATGACTCCTGATTCCATGCCTTAGCCCTGTCCTATTTCCTGTAATTTAGCTGCCTGCTGAGCAGCTCTAATTGTTTCTAGCTAGCATCTTCATTTCAATATACCCCAAACTAAGCTCAAGTCTCTAGACTCCCTTGCCTCTCCATAGCAACACTATTATTCCAGTCCCCAGGGCTTCAAACCCTGGCACCGTCCCCTACTCCTCTCCCTCCCTCGCTGGCCAAATCCAGGGAGTTGTCAAGCCTGCAGGTTCCGCTCTCATAGAGCCTTTCCAATCATTCCTCCTCACGCGCCACAATATTAGTAAAAGTTTTGTTGCCTTTTGACTCGATGACTAGAATAAGTGTCATGGGTTTCAGTCTCTACTATTTTTCCAACATATCGCACCATTAGAGCCATTTCTGAAAAGCAGTTCCAATCCTATCACTTGTTCAAATTCTTCCCAGACTCCCCATCCTCTACTTAGTCAGAAAGCCAACACCTAACACTCACACTCCTCACGAGCACGGCCCCTAATCTGCCTCTTCAGCTTAGTCTTGCTGTTTTCCTAAGAATGAGATGCTACCGTTTTTCACCTTGGCATTTCTTCCCCCTCCTCCATTCGTGGGATTCCCCTCTCTTCATCCTTTTCCTCCTTATGTGCGAATCTCACCCGCACCTCCGGGGGTACCGCCACTGCCCACACACAGCCTTTCCCTGGGTTTGCCTGACTAAATGTGGTTTCTCCACTTTCTTTTTCTTTCCCTTTTTTTGAATTCTCCACAGAGTACTTTTTCTCACATGAGGTGGGTAAAATATATAGCGAATGTTTCAATTAAGAAATTTCTAATGGTGAAAGGCACATTGCCACATTTCCACGCCGCCACCCCCGCCCACACTAACGGCACTTATGCCGCCGTTCCTGCCACTTTCTGAGGCTGCTCTGGAGGTCTCTTTTGCGTCTTTTCTTTTGTCCTGTATTTAGGAGAGGGTCTACAGGGTCTCACTAAGTAGATCAGACTGGTAGTGATTCTCCCGGTTTCAGCCACCCAAGTGCTGGGATTACAGGCGCGCCACCACGCCCAGTCTCAGTCACCGTCTCAGCGCACCCCGGGGGCGGGGCCAGCACGGCATTTGGGATTGAACTACGGCCGCTGTGCTCTGCTGAAGCAGGTGCTTTAGCCCGCTGAGCTGTGAGGCTGGCCCTTCTGTGAGTGTCTTTGCAAGCTGTGATCACACCTAGGAGAAAGCTGCTGCGTGAATTTGGCTCTTCTGCAAAGTCAAATGACCAGGAAAGAGAAATGTTTTCAACTGGTGCAGGACATCAACAGAGCTACAACAAGGCAACGCCAGACTCCCAGGAAACAGGACTTCCAGGACTGCTCAGAGGTTGCAAGAACAGTGGGCTAAGTGTGTCCAAAGCAACAGAGGAGTTTTCCTGAGGGGGATTCATGGTAGTGCACCTTTCACATAATTTTTCTTTTAAATATAAACATTCGCTGTGGTTTTTAGTCGCATATTGTGTGGGTCTCATTGGTACCATCCCAGTGCTCCTCTGATTACCAGTACTCCCGCACTGTTTTTATCTTCCTTGTAGATTCCTCGAGGCTAGAGATGATGGCTTCCTCATGCTTGTTATCACCCCAGCTGATACCAAACATGATTCCTTTTGTATGTGGGGACACACACATACACACACACACACACACACACACCCCACTTCGCATGCACTCACTTATCTAAGAAGAAACCAGTAGAGAAAGATCATGGCCTTGTTGTCTTTGTGTATATTCATTCAGGGAACATACACAAATTAACCAAACAATTACACTTTGATGTTCCCATGGTACCTAAGATGCATTCTCTTTTGCTTGTCCCCTTTAGTAAGTAAGTAAAGGCCAGAGGTGTGGCTGGGCGGCTCCTTGCTCTCCTTACTCGAAAGCCTCCCTTTGTGGAAGCCTCGCCTCCCAGAGGGGACTCTGGGAAATCAGCACATCTCTGCATCCCCCAGCCTCCCGACAGCCCTTGCAGCTTCGGAGCGCTCTGTCCCTCCCAGGTGGAATTGGTGTCCGCCTTCCGAGATTCAATCGTGTGCCCCTCTATGACTGAAGCCAGAGGGGGTTGTTCTTGGTCTGAACAAAGGAGACTTCATGCCTGACTTATTCTCCAGGAAGAGCAAACAGAGCCATGTTTGCCCTCACCAGGGCACATTTGCAAGCTGAAAAGGCCTGGGCATATTCAGCCCTTTCCTGCGCAGAGTAATGGGGAGCCCAGCTGGGGCGGTTACCCAGCTCACAAAGAAAAAGGCAAAATTTTGGCAAGTCACTGGGAGACCTAGCAACAAATTTCGCTCCCCCTGCCCGCTTTCCCATCCATTTGAAATGGAGGCTGCCTCAAAGCAGCGTGAAACCCCTGGGAACTTCTTGTGCCCTTTCAACAAATCAAGGATGACTCAGTTTCCTTCAGCCCCGAGAGTCAGCGCCAAGCTTGGCTACCAGCAGCCTTGGCTTCACAAAGGAGCAGTTTAGCCCCGGCCTCTCCCAGACTCCGGGCTGTCTCCCCGCTGCTGGAGCAGCGTCAGCGAGGGTGTGTGGACTCTGCGATGGTGATCAGTGTCCCCTGGAAAGGCCGTTGTGGCGGCCTGTGTGTGGCAAGGTGCCCATTCACAAGGGGACGCCTGCCCTTGCCAAGCAGGCCCGCTCGGTGCTCAAGAAAGAAGTCTCCCTCCTTCACACCGGGGGACTTTTGTGCAAATGGGGCAGATCAGCTGTGGCCAATTATGAACTGGTTCTGCTGACTCTCAGCAATTTAAGTTTGTTAATTACATTGGAAACTGCTCTGTGGTCTGGGTAGGAAGCATTTACGAGTGAAACACGTGTATATATTTATATATGCACACATATTTATGTATATACAGAAGAATGTTTGTAAAAAACAAAAACATGCCTCTGAACTGTTCTATATAAATCAACTCTGATGTGGGCTGGAGCACGAGGGCGAAGGAATCATTTAGACTCTGAGATGGGCGTCCCTACCTGGTGGGTGGGACAAGCCACTACTGTGTTACTGCCTTTTTCTCTGGCTGAGGTGGGGCCTTGCCTCTGGTAAGAGGAAATGAATCATAGGGTCAAAGGTCAGGGGTCAGAGGTTAGCTTCGACACAGCCACGTGAAAAATAACCAGCATTTGCTCCTCTCGGACAGAGAAGCACCAAAGAGGAAATGTAGGTGTTCTCTTTCTCTCAGCCTGTCTCTCGAGTTTTTCCTCACTGCTGCAGTCAATCCCCAAACACTGCTTCTTCCCACTGTTATTATTTATTCTTCATCATCGCCTTCCTTTTTACCACTACTTACTCCCACACTCTATTTACCTTTCTCTGTCGTGTTATAACTGTTCCATTGTTTCATCCAGCTCCTCATTGCTTCTCTTGGAACTACTGTTAGTAAAGCCTTGCTTGTTGACAATCCCTGCCTCCTTGATTTAAGTGGTAGAGAGAAGCACTTTGTGTTCTCACAATGTCTTTTTCTACCCTTAAGGTTGCTTTTTAATTTCATGTTCCTATTTACAAAGCTATGCTTGATTCTGTATCTTAGCTGAAGGGATATAGACCAAAGGGAACAAAGGCTACACTATCGTTCTGTTTTTGTGCTTATTTCCAACTTCTTGTCTTTTAGTGTATTCAAAAGTTTTTTCTTAAATTAAACAAAAATTAAACTCAAAAAGCCCTTATGGATTTATCAGCAAATTGAAGAGCTCAAGGATCTTCAGTAAATTCATTTGTGTAATTTATTTAGAAGGACATATTTCTGAATATTAATGGGAGTATGTCCCATGTTGATTACTGAAAGAATACAAGGACTGGGAATAAAATTAAGAGTAGAGAAGCCAAACTTAACAAATCTCTTATGGATACCACAAATAAGTAATAAATAAATGGGCTGAAATAGAAATAAAGATCAGAGGAGAGTGACTTATAGGATAAATCTGAAACATGCCTCTGTACCCATCACACGTTGTCGTTGTCTGTGGTGTCAGCTCAGCTAGACTGAAAGCTTCTCCGGGGCATTGTGATGTCCTACCTGGGGCTCCATGTCCAGGCCTCCCCCTGATTGCTGACACATGGTGAGTGCTCCTATGGGTGTGCCCAATGGGTCAACGATTGTGTGAAATAATCAGATTTCTGATAAGGGAGCTTGAGGACTCCTCAGGCGTCGTATCTATTCTGCATCAAGCTATAGCCCCCGTGGTTCTGTACATGCATTGTATTTTCTCTTGTTGAGTTTCACCTACTCCTGTGTCCACTGAAGTTGACTCTCTCCCCACCACCCTTCACTTCCTTGTTCAGCTGAGAGGACTCCCGAGGACTGCCGTGAGGAGCCACAACACACCGCGGTGCAGCACCGGCTCCTCATGATTGATTTGCCTTCCCTCTTCCTTAGACCCCAGGCTTCAGGAAGGGAGCAAAAGTCTTTTGTTACAAAAGTATCCGCAATGGTAACATGACTGGGCTTGCGCCACCCACCAGGCAGGGAGACCTTCTTGCTCCAGACCAAGTCTCAGCTGGTTTGTAGACCAGAGCAGGCAATCATCAGGTGCTTTTTTTTTTTTTCGAACAGATACACTTCTGTACATACATAAATCTGCATGTTCCAGAGAATGGGACAGAGTGGAAGCTACCAACGTGTCTGATGGATTCTAATGAGTTGATAAGCAACAACCACAAGGAGAAATGGAAATGAGACAGAGCAGGCTGCGTTATGAAGAAGAGGCCATCTATACCGCACGGGTATAGAGCACAGTCCGACTGGAAAGCGGGATGGCCTGGGA
>NDGN011467754.1:0-27733 GCA_002564285.1 Tympanoctomys barrerae
CCAAACACTATTAGTACAAATCTTTGTTCTCATTGAATTAAGAGAAAGTAGTTGTATATCTATCCTACTTAGTACATACAGATACAAAATGGTCCTTCATTTATGTATCCATTTTTGTTTAGTTTTGTCAGAGATGGGTATTCTATTGCCATTTAAACATTGTAGGTGCATGAATTCAATATAGTCCAGTAGTCCATCACAGTAGTGAGTTATCATTAGGACTGGCAATGTCAGAAGTTGCTGACTTGTACATTTTCTTACTGGCTTTAATCTCCTTTTTCAGATTATTGTAGCTTTAAATCTAAAAGGTCCTTTATTAGATTATCTACTATGTATTTCATTTTGGGGGATTCTATTGAGAAAGTTGTTATTTCCCTGATTTCACCATCAAATAATTTGTTATTTAATTGCAGGAATGTTATTTTCTTTGACTGTTGACTTTGTAATCATCTATGCTATTGAATTTGGCTTGTAAATCTTGAAGTCTTCTGGAAGAATTTGGGGGGCTTTCTATGTTGAGCACATGTCATTCACAAATGATGATAATTTCTCTTCTATCATTCTTACAATATTTCTTTTATTTCTTCCACTTATGTACTTGCTTTTGCTAATATCCCCAGAAATAGATGCATTAAGGATGGTGATACTGCAATTCTTGTCTTGTTCCTGATTTTAGGACAACTACCCTGCCTTTTTCATGTTCCTGTTGCATACAGTATTGTTTTTCCATTCTTTGATTTTCAACCTATGAACTTCTTTTTGAATTTAATTTGTTTCTTGTATACACTATATGCTTGGACCTTGCTTTTTGATACATGGTACATTCTGACTGTCTGTTCCCTTGGTGAATTGAGACCATTTACTTTGGTGGTTATAACTGATATGTATTGACTTATCCTTGTTCTATTGTTTTCTCAGGGTTGACTTCCTTTTTTCCTGTTCTATTTATTTGCTTCATTCTTTTGATGTTCCTGGAGTTGTAATCCACTTTATTCTTTTTATAATGCCCTTCTGAACATTTTGGCGTGCCAGTTTATTGTCGATGAATTTTCTGAGTTCATTTTTCTAGGAGGTAGCTTATTTCTCTCTCAATTTTTTTTTTTTTTGGCGGAACCAGTTAATGAACTCAGGCCCTTGTGCTTGCCTGGAAGCACTTATTCCACTGAGCCATCTCCCCGGCCCCTTCTCTGTCAATTTTGAAAGGTATCTTTGCAGGCCACATCAAGCTAGGTTGGAGGTTGTTTTCTATAGGGCTTACTTGAATGTCTCCTTGAATTGATAGCTGGCATTAAGAATTCTGTTTCTATTCTGATAGGATTTCCTTTATAAGTGACTTGCTTATTTTTGCTACAAGTTTTCAATCTTTAAATACATATTTTTAATCATGTCTATTTGTTAATTTTAGTTTTATATGCCTCAAGAATGTATGTCAAATTATATTACTGTGTTTGGAAAGTTTTCTTACATGATTTGTGAACAGATTTTCTGTGTCATTCAGCTATCTTCTGCTTTATCATTGACTATGATCAACATTATGTTATTCTTCTTTGCGTTGTCTATCAACTGTTGGATTGATTTTCATGGTTCCTTTCTATTTTAAAAAAATATATCTTTTCAGGATTGCTTATCACAATCCTTTCATCTATATCTGAATTCTGTCCTCACTTTTGCTGTCCTCATGTTCAATGAAAGTCTTTTGGATATCTTTTTGAAACTTTTTCATGGATTCCATTTTTTTTCTTTTGCTGGATATTCATGGATCCATCATTTTCTGAAGATTGTCATTTAATTTATCAAATCTTCTCTAAGGTCATGAAACCTGTCTTTCATAGTAAGCACCAACTTTGTAGTCATCTGAAAAATGATTTCTGATTTGATTTTTTGTTCTAGAGCCTTTTTTACCTGCTTTATCACTTCTACTGTTACCACTTCAGAGTTTCCAGGTAGATGGCTCTTGCATAGATCCTGCTCATTTTCCCCAGGTTAGGCTTTGGTGAGTTGGAAGTCTGAAATTACTTCTTGTTTGTCTTATCATTTTCTATTTTTTCCTTAGGTTAATCTAGGTAGATGTTTGTAAATTGCCTATGCTGAGTAATTTTATTGGTAGTATGTAGAACCTTTAGGGAATGAACACCTTTTAGATGTGACTTCTAGCTATAGCTGGCTTTTGGTCCTTGTGGCCTTTGATTCTGTCTCAAGATCCGATCTTTTCAGTTTATTGGACTGAGCAGCTGCTAGGTTTTGTTTTTTTTTTGTTTTTTTTTTCACTGTTCTAACAGTATCTTTTATAGTCATTAGGCCATCTCAGTCTTGCAAGAGCAACTGATTAGAACAATTATGTCAACTTGGCTAAACTGGTACAAGCAGCAATGATAGCATTAAACACAACCCAGAAAATGATAAATGGAGATGTTCATTAATTTACCACCTTTATACATGTAAACAAGGTAAGTGGTGATATACCAAAATCTAAAACAAATCAGGAAATTGTATGCAGCAGATAAACACATTATATAACAATTTTACCCTCAGGAGAAATAATTTAAAAGGGTTCAGGTGAAACAACAGAGGAGTAGAAAAGGAGATTAGAATCAAGATAGGAAAAAAAAAGATGATCACACAAACTTTGGGAAACTGGTGAAGAAGACAGGACTGGTAAAGAGAAGGAACAAATACAAGCAAGCACAAAACAAATAACAATAAAACTCACACTCATATAAAAACAAAACCACATTCATAAAACAAAAGCAAACAATCAAGGAAATAATAAAAAGAGTAGAGAAAAAAAGTAGAAACTAAGAAAAATAATCCACCTTAATGTGTGACTCTGCTGTCACTGGTAGACACAGAGGGCACACAGACTCCAAATGCAAGTTGGTTAATTCCCGCAAACCATTCTTAGTTTCTTGGTGAGATAGTGGGTAATCCCAGTGCAATTGCAATTGCATCACTAATTCCATTGTGTTCAGGGTGGCTTCAGGCTGTGAGTCTGGAGCGAGATCGTTTTTGTTTTTGTTCTTGTTTTTTAACTTAGGCATGCCACCTCTTTGAACTTGGCTTCGTGTCAATTTGAACTAGACTCCCACTTCCCGCCAATTTGAACTCACCTCCCAAACCAGGTGCTCACAGCTGTTCTGAGCTCTACTGGGCCCTTTCCAAGATGGCTGCTGGCCAATGGCCCTCTCTTGGGGGACCTCTAAGCCTGAATAACTCACCATCCATTTCTGTGTGCTTTATCCACTAGTCCATTCCTCTAGTTCATTTCTCCATGGAGGCTTCTGGGGTTCCCAGTAATTAATGTGCTTCTGAAGTTTTGAGCTGCTCTTTCTAAACAGGGAGTCCAAGCTCAAGAAGAGAGTGTCACCTGCTATCTTCTTATTCTTTGTTGAATTTTATCTCTTTGCTCTCCCTAGGGGTTTCATTTCTCACTTGAAATCCTATCAGGGTTCAGGGACCGTTCCCCTCCTTCTCATCTTCACATTGCTATATTCCAGTATCAGACAGCAACTTTCAGAGAGGTTCTCTTTCTGTCACTCACCACTCCACCATCTTCCCAGAAGTTTCCGAGACTTTTTTTTTTCGGGGGTGGCAGGGAGAACTGGGGATTGAACTCAGACCCTTGTGCTTGTCCGGGAAGTGCTTATTCTACTAAGCCATCTCCTCAGCCCCTCTGAGACTTAATTTTAAGTGGAATAAATTGGACAAATATAATTAAATATCACATTGTCTCTCTAGTGTCAAAAACTGAAAGTGTAAATAAGAAACAAAATATAAAATGGATATTGGGTAATAGGAAGAAACTGTTCAAAAGAAAGGGGAACTAGAAAGGAGCGGTAGAAAGGAATGAGAAAAGGACAAAATGGAAAAAAACTTTTATAAATGGAGAGGATGAGGTGTCAAGTAGAACTTGTCTTTAGGAGAATGGAGAAAAAGCAGTCAAGCTATAGCACATAAAGCTACAAATTCCCTATAATGAATTTGATCATTATGAATATCTAAATGATTCGGGTAAACTTCAGAAAAGTAATCAGAAGATTCACTGTGAAATTTGGGTGGAACCAGGGACTTTTCCTTTATTTCTGTTCAACATATATTTCCTGAAATTGTGTACTCTACGGAGTTACAAAATATTTCAAACAATACTTGAAAAAATACTGAATGATTATTGAACTTTGACTGAAGTTGATATCGTAAGTATCATGGTAGTTCAAGATCATTATCTAATTGTGTCATTATTTGATTGTACTTATTCATATAACTTTGTTATGTTGCTGATATCAAGCACATTAAACACATTGAGTCATTTTGTGAAACAGCTGTGACATAAATTGTGTCTAGTTCATATCCTGTTATATGAGGGATATGTGAGGCTCTAAACACAGGAAAGTTCCTTAATCTGCCACATTTTTAATTGTTACTTGTAACCATAAGCATCTGCAGTTTGCACTGCATGAGAATACCTTTTATTCTACAAGATTAATTAATCTTACAAGATTAGCAATGCATAATGAGAATATCATTATTGTTATTATGATTTATGTTGTAACATAAATATATCATATATTTACCTGACATTTTAGAAATATTTTACTAACAAAAATAAACACCTTCACTGTCAGAAATGTAAAAGATTAATATTAATATATAATGATATATTCTTTATCTACATTGTCATTCAATTTCAGCATCGCCTATAATATCTCCTTAAGTGAGTTATGCTTATGATAAACAGATCTTAGCTAGTACTGAAATTCTCTGCATACAGTTAAATATCTGTGTGATTGTGTGTCTGTGAATTAATTTAGCTAGAATATTTTTGCAACATTAATATAAGAATATGGATCTCAAATAGAATTGAGTACCTCAGAAAAATGCTTATTTTTAATGAAATGTTTTAAATAATAAACTTTTTTTAGTGCTTGAAGTAATCATTTCAATTAAAGGTATTTATTTTCTTGTAGTACTTTCATGCCAAGGTCCTTAAGGCAAAATCTATATCAAATATCATAAATAAAAACTCTTTCCAATTACTCATTAAAATAGACTTTTTTTTGCTTAGGAGAGTGCCCAAAGTGCCTTTTCTACCAATGTTATTGTCAGTAGGATCACATTTTATTCATAAAAATATCCAAGTGAGAAAACTCAAAATTCAGGTTCAAATTTTGATTGACTCATACTTGACGACTCCAGGGCCCCATTGGGAATATACATTGCAGAGCAACAGCAGTGTATTCATTAGTATATTGTTAATTAAATTAAAATCTATGGTGAAATATTTTCATTTGGCAATTTTTTATTTCCCTAATGTAACAAATTTTACAAACATACGATTCTTAAACTGTATTGATTTTGGCATTACAGATATAATTTGAAATATTTAATAAATTTTCTGAGTTTTCTGAGTCACAAATTTCAATTATCTATACCAGAAAGATGTGTTATCACATTAAAATTAAATAATTGTATACATTAATGCCAAAAGGATCTTATCTTGTTATTAGTATAAAATGAGGTATCTTAGTATTGCTAATAGTTGTATCTGAAAATGATAAATTTTAGTAAATATAAATGATAATACATTTAATGTTATACTTAAAATTTAAAATTTACTTAGAAATTTAGAAAAGAATATCAAATCCTGAATCTCCAGGATATGCTTTTATTAAGTCTTATAGGAGCAGAATCCCATATCCTTAACATGATGATTTATACAGTATGAAAGTTCTCCCAAGAGAAGAAGTTTGAAAGTAATGGTAGATGTATGTTTACAAGTATAATTCCTTTTAACTTGTTAAAGAATAATCAGAAAATAAAGATTAATATAGGAATAAAGGATCTTTTAAAAGTCATTACAAGTTCATATTTTGTCCATAAACAGCTCAATGTAACCATTTGTTGTTAGATCCTTTTTAGTATTTTGAAAGTTCTACTCTGAACATTTAACTGACATTGAGGCGGTGAAGTACACTGCACAAGTTTCTGTATCTTGTTTGGTAAATCACTTGTGAATATTTAATTTTTTGAGAATTTTTTAGAATTTAATTTCCAGCCCTATATTTCATGTCTTGCTGCTATATTCTGATGTCAGCAATTTTATCATGCATATATGAAACTTAGCATGAAACACTAATTTTACATATTTTCAAAGAGTTCTTTCTTTCTTTCTTTCTTTCTTTCTTTCTTTCTTTCTTTCTTTCTTTCTTTTGTATTTGGTACAGGGTCTTGAACTTGCAGTGATCCTGCTGTGTTTCATTCTCCCCGGTGTTGAGATTACAGGTGTGCGCCACCACACTGGGTCTCAATTTCTGGCTCAGTGCACCTGTGGGTGGTGCCAACATGGCATGTGGTGCCTGGTTCTGAACCCTGGTCTCTGCACTTTCCTAAGCAGGCACTTAGTCTGCTGAGCTATAATTTTATGTAACTGTCCTATAATTGCCGGCCCTAGAATTTTCTTTTCTTAAAAACCATGTCTGTGCATGCTTGACCTAAGTGTAATTTTATAGTTTTAAATGTCTCTGCTCATAATTTACTTGCAATATAATTTGCTCGGTATGCAACAACCTTTTATTTTTGTTTCATATGCTTGCTACATTATTTGGGTCTGTCTATATTTATAGCCAAAGAACATTTTCACACTAATTTTTAAGTCGCATTATATTGCTATGCTTGTTTATTGTCATTTCTATCTCTTTACCTGGTGACAAAGGACTTGAAGATAGAAGGCATAAGAAGAAAATCTATTCTGTCATTTGATACTTACCCAAGGCTGACCTCTAAGTGTATCTGTGTCAGTCTAAATGTTCCTGTGTCTTAGAAATTACATTTGCTGTTTATAAACATTTGTTTTATAACTCTGCTGGCATTAAATTTCTACTCTCTATTTCATTCAAACTTTGGCTTAGAAATTACTCTTGTTCTCCATGTATTTTTTGTTATCTATCCCATTGCTTTGTTTAGTTACTGGAAACTAGTATACTGTTTTAATTTCTCTTCAAGATGTAATGAGCAGGTGCTTAGTCTACTGAGCTATCTTGCCGGTTGAAGACTGGATTTTGATGGGGCTAAAGAAGGAGAAAAAATTCAAGTTATAATACATACATTTTTATTTCTGTACAACAGAATAGAAATAATACTTATTAGTGGATAACAATGGATAGTAGTTACTTATGGAAATGTATTTTTTAATTCTTTGAAATTATATGAGTTAAGATATTAAAAAGGTGGCAGGCATATTCCATCACGAGCTGTTAGATGGACCTGAAGATGTAATGCATATTTATGTACTTTCTATCAGCAAGTAAATTGTGAAAACCAGGAGTTGGATAAAATTTTTCTGAAAGAGTAGGTTAAATCTTTTTAAAGACCAAACCTGTAGAAACTTGATGTACTGTAAAACTGAGTCTGCAGAAGAGACTACCAAAAATGTTATTTTGTAAGTTAGAAAGAAAGCCATAAAAATACTGAGATGAAAGAGGAAAAGCAAGCAAACAGGAGAATTAACCCAGGATTACAGAAGAGTTTAATTTTGTGACTGAGGGTGCAGATTAGTCTAATTGTGGGTGGTTTTTTTTTTTTTTTTTGGTCACTGATTGAGCCAGAAGAATCCAATTTTAGTCAATTGTCAGACACATACCAGAAAAAATAAATACAGTGAGAAGATAAACGTGTTTTGAAATGCTATCTAAAAATGTTATTTTTATGGTTTGTGTCCAGTTGTCCCCCAAAACCTCATGCATTCATAGCGTGGACTTCTACAGTTTGTGATTCACTCATGATCCACTGATTATGGGTATAAGTGCTGCTGGGATCATGGGTGTGAATGCTGCTCCAGGCACGTAGCCTGAATGCGACTTAAGGGAGGTAGACTTACTCTCTGTGGCTTGTTGCTGCTCGTCCTCTCCCTTGCTCTCTGCTCTTTGTCAGCGCCATGAAAAGTTGCTCTCTGCCGTGAGCCACTTGCCTTGGAGCCAGCAGAGTATGGACTGAAATCTACATTAACTGTGAGCTAAATAAACCTCTCCTTCCTTCATCTTCAGCGTTGGGTATTTGTCCCTGCAATGAGAAGAGGAACTGACACACTGATAAATTTGAAATATTCTTAGCAGGAAGCAGAAGTATGATTCTTATAATTTCTTTTGCTAATACTCTTGCTGATATGGTTAAAATTTTGAAATGAGATTTGAGAATGTGTTTTTTAAAAAAATATAAATAATTCAATTGACAGAATCTGATTGCATATTGAAGAGAAAGAATAGATAATAAGCATTGGGAAAGAGGATAGCCAAAATGAGATGCAAGGCACAGATTGAGCTACTCCTTTTCAGAAGGAAAAGGCATTGTTTTGATGTAGCAGGTGGTTGGTCTTAAACTCAATGGCCTGTCTACTGAAAATGCACATATGACTCTCCAAAAATAGAATTTAAAAATGATTTTAAATACACGATTTTCAATATAAAGTTGGTACCCCAATGTATATTCTAGAAAAGCTTTGAGCATAAAAAGTATATTTGGAATTTTGCAAATATTGTGAAGGAAAGGACTTATTTAAGAAGCACAATGTATCATTCATAGCACAGATATGTTTTATATATATATATATATATATATATATATATATATATATATTCTTTCAACTGTAGCATATAATGTTCACAGATAGCATTAGAAATGTGATTGATTCTACATTGTATACAGTTCAGTTACTTCAGTACATTTTTTTTGCGTGTGGAACCGGGGATAAGGCTTTTTTGTATGTTTGCTTGTTTTTAGTTTCTTCAGTATGCACAGATGAAACAATTATTGCTTCTTTCTAGGCAGAACCAATTTTTAGTAGCCACCTGTATGGTGCAAGAGAACACTGCATTATTAAATGAAGTGAATGTCCTCTCAAGTTATTCTTTGATTTGAGATCAGGACCTATAAGAGCAAACCACTATGATTCATTCAAGTTGTTGAGTCATTCTGATTAACTCTTAGACGACCTAGAAAAAAATTCTTTATAATCTCATTGTAACGCTAAAGTTTCTTCTCTTTATCCAACTTGGTACCTTGCATTTGCCAGGCAGAAACTTAAGCCACTGAGCTATCTCCCCAGCCGTATGCTTCCCTTTTAAAGTTTTTGTTCTAACTTTTCTGTTTTCATCATTTTCTACTTTTAAAATCTTTCTTATTTTCCATGGGAATGGGATGTTATTAAGACAATGTTTTATAAGGGGATATTTTCTTTAAAAGCTACAACTGGAAGATGAAGTCTAACAAATTCAAAATCAACTGTATATAACTTGTGATACCAAATCCTATGAGAAATGTTAGTGAATAAGATGAGGATATAGTCACAACATTTTACATGAGAGAATTTTATAATGGCACAAAATCAAACAAGGTTAAGAGACCTCCTCAAAAAAAAAGTTGAGAATATAGGCAATAGAGCCATGGTTTACAGTGCACTTATGGTCACGTGCAAGAACCATACCACATACCACCAGTCCCGAAAATGGCACAGAAATGACATCAAGAAACCTCAGCCACAAAGATATGAATCTCTAAAGAGGATGAGTCCCAAGTTCCTTAAGAACATGCATTTTATCAAGAAGCATAACAGGAAGAGCTTCAAGAAGATGCAAGCAATGTGAAGGTCATGAAATCATGCGCCAAGGCTATAATGGGCCTCATCAAGCCCAAGGAGGTCAAACCTGAGATCATCCCAAAGAGAGTAAGCTGTAGGCTCGCTCAACTTGCTTATATTGCCCACCCCAGGCTTGGGAAGCATATCTGTGCCCACTTTTCCAAGGGTCCCAGACCTTGCTGACCAAAGGCCCAGGCTCCTGCCAAGGCCCAGGCTCCAGCTTCTGCTCCAACCCAGACTCCCAAAGGTGCCCAGGTCCTCAAAGGTTCCCAGGACCCCATGAAGGTTCCGTAGTAAAAGCTTCTTATCTGCTGATATAAAAATATAAGGACTAGTGTGACCCCTGGGGTGCCAACTGAGGGGGGCAGGTCTCCTCCTGTGCCCTTGTTCAAATAAACTTGAGGCAGGTTAAAAATATAATAAAAGCAATATACCTTTTCCCTTTGTCAAGACTCAGCTTTGTCAAAAAACCAAAACTTTCTCATCTTGAAAAATTAGCTTGACTCCTGTTCCTCCATTGACCCAGAAATTCTCCAAAAGAGAAGAATTTTAAGAAATTTTAAAATGAAAAAAAGAATACTTAACTGGGAAAATAGATTGAAAATCTAAGCACCTGCCTGGCAAGTGCAAGGACCCAGGTTCAATCACCAGTACCACAAGCTGTGCCAGCCCTGGAACCTGGGTGCTCTGTGCCCACCACAGAAACTAGGCATGGTGGTGCCCATCTGTAATCCCAAAGCTGGGGAGGCTGAGACAGGAGTCTCACCATGAGTCCAATCTGCATAGTGAGACCCTATACCACATAAATAAATAAAAGATTAAAAGAAAAAGGAATATTTTTCTTGGGACTTAATACCTTTCCATTTATGCATATATTTGAAACTGGTTATGATCATTACAGCTCCTAAAAATGGATTTTTCTTTAATAACACTAATATTTAAATTCACATTTAGAGATGAACTAATCTTTAACAACAAATACATTAAATTGCTTTTGATTAATAAACAATAGCTATATTTGTCAAACAGCTATATTTTTGCCACAACTTTGCTACTAGATGGTATTTCAGAGGCTATGACTTCAAACTTAATTATCTTGACTATATAACTTGTTTTAACAATCTGACATGAAACTAGTAATATGAAAATGTTATGAAACTTACTGTTCACATCATGAGTCATCTCAAAACAATGAGTACACCCTACTTACTGAAATATTCTGAAAAACCATGAACCAAGAATAAAATACTTTTGAAGATAAAATACTTTGAGGCCGGCCTTATAGCTCAGTGGACTAAAGCACCTGCTTAGGCAGAGCTCAGCTGGTGGGGTCCGGTCCCCAGTGTGCTGTGCTGGTTCCGCCCATGGGTTATGCTGAGGTGGCGATTGAGACAGGATATGGTGGCATGCACCTGTAACCCCAGCACTTGGGAAGCTAAAACAGGAGAATCACTGTAAGTCCCATCTACACAGGGAGACCCTGTAGATCCTGTCCTAAATACAGAAAAAAAAAAAGAAAATATTTTGTATTTTTCCAGCAGAAAAATTTGTATTTTGAATAAGTGAAAGTATATGTACACATGCACAACACACAATCACAAAGAAATGCTATTGATAGTAACAATGCAGTAGAAAGATAATTAAAAATGGACATTGAAAAAAACATGGAGTATTGAGAATATATAGCTGAACTGCTCACTTCATAGTAGTTTAAAAACTTATATCGAAACTTTCGGGTTTGTAACATAAGATTAAGATTAAATAAAATTGGAAAATTTAACTTATTCTTGAAATTTTACTTACTATTAGTTTTTTTTATCTTTCATTTCTGCAATAAATATCACAAATTTGAAAAAGGGAAACCTAGAAAAACAATGTTTAATTGGCTTGTTCCATTTTTCCAGAACACTTTTTATTTATATAGCAGAAAATTTTACAACTCTGAATATATACCCATTTTTCCATAAGAAAAAAAAATGCTAACATTACACTTGGTATTTAAAATAAGTTAAATAAAGTTACAAACAGATATTTTAGTATTTACTTTAAAAGTTACCATAAAATATTAATTTGGATATTTTTCTTATTATATATATTTTTTTTGGAATATAAATTTTCAGTAATGGAATGTGAAAAATTCACAAATATGATTCAATTATTGAATTCCAAAATTTTTTTTGCACCTTCACATTTTTTTTTTGTGGTACCAGGAATAGAACTCAGGACCTTGCATTTTCCAGGCAAACACCTATTCCACTGAGTTATATCTCCCCAGCCCCCAAAGTTTTAGTAGTGTTTACCAAGTTAGACTTTTCTTGTTATTTTAGCACAGAATATAGATATTCTCTATAAGCAGTAATCTTAAAAACTGTTTGTGAGATTGCTCCTGACATTTAAATTTAAAAATTAAATCATCAAACCTTATATTTATAACAAATAAAAATGTAATGAAGATTATGTATTTTATACTGACTCAGATAATAAATTTTGACTTGAGACTCAGAAGATTTTCTTGAATTTTACGTAATTGTTTTGAGAGCCAAAAACAAGATACATCCTTCCATATTTTATTTCATTATCATTATATGGTCCAAATTGTTAGCCAACACCATCCTATTGTACTATTCATCCAAGTTTCATTTTTTTTTAATACAAGATGGCTACATTATTCTGGGTCTTCATTCTCCTGTCCTGTTCCCCTTCTGTTATCTTGTTTGTACAGACCACTTCTAGTATCTTGCTGACATTACCTGGTTTTGGAATCTTTCTTGTCCAGCCTTGCTCAAACTCCCTATGCTTCGTTCTGCCTCTGGCTTCAGGCAGGCACCATTCATTCATTTCAGAAGCAACTCACATGCACTATGCCCAATCCAATTAGACAAAAACACCCTGCACTCTCAATACAGGGCACTGATACGTAAGTGCACTGTGGCTACTTCTAGCTCTGCAGCATAGATAAATGAATCATGCATGCTGCCATTAGTTTTGCATCACTCTCGAGTCTTATAAATCCATATTCCTTGAAGTGAAGCTACTCCAAAATTTTTAAAATTTGCAATTACTTTCTTAAAGATGCTTTAAGGACGAAAGAAAGGTATGGAGAAAGTCATGAAAACAATGTGTGGAATATAGAACTGACAATAAGAAGAAAACATGAAGATAAGAATAGAAAATATTTCTTGTTTTAGAAACTAAGATAATTTAAATGAAAACTTCACAAGAGCCTATAAAAGATAGATTTTGGCTGGGGGGAAGAAGACTGAGGGAACTTGAAAACAGAGCAATCAATACCAGAAAGAACCACATGTACTGAATGTTGTAAATGCTACATTTCAATATAATGTCTAAAAAATCAATATTTCCATAAGTTATTGAAGCTGGTACACATTTTACTACTTTTCTACATATATTTACATATATATTTAACATAGTGTATAATTTAATAAATGTATATTTTAACATAACATATGATAATGTATTTAAACAGATATATATTAAAGTCCCTAGGAAAAAAATTAAACACAGATGAGTTAATAATTCAGCACAAGAGGGACAAAAAGTTATAAAATAAGATCACAATGATAAACATCTTCTCTTCCCTATACATAAATGGGTGAAACCCTCAACTCATATGAGATTGTCAAGCTTATAACAAATCAGGTAAATGAGGGCTACATTGTAAAAATTAGATATTGAGTCACAGTGACTAGAAAGTAACTAACATAGAGTAAAAATGTCATTAATGTACAAAAACAAACCATGGGAAGAGAATGCAATGTATAAAAATTAGTCATCTCATGCATGGCCAGCTGAATTTTTTTTTAGAAGAATGCCAAAACTGTTCAATGTGCAGATAACAGACTTTTCAAGAAATGGAAATCAGAAAGATGTATACCTATATACAAAAAGGTGAAGCTGGACTCCTGCTCATTTAAGAAAATTAAGTCAAAATAAATTAAGTACATGTAAGATGTAAAATTACAAACCTCTAAAATGCAAATAAGACAAGATAGTGTTACTTGAAGGTAGCAATAATTCTTTAGGTATGATATAAAATTCAAAGCAAGAAAGAGGAAATTGGATTTAATGAAAATTTAAACAGTTATTTAAAAAAGTATTGATAGATTATTATTCATCCGAGAAATGCAAATCTGAACCACATAGAAATAGAATCCCACACTGCATAGGATGGTTCATAAAAAATAGAGAAAATAACAAGTGTTGACGAGGTCAGGGAGTGTGTGGAATTATTTTGCATGTTGATAGGAATGCAAAAGGATATATACACATGCAAAATAATCTGACAGTTCACGCAAATTTAATATGAAAATTAATTTATGACATAGAAAATTCAATTCTGAGTACATATACATAGGATTAAAAGTAAGATTCTGAAGACATTTTTGCATACTTACTGTCATGACTTGTGTCTAGATGTCTTTAGACTCATGCAACTATATGTGGGAAGTAAAGATTGAAATGTATTTTTAAAAGTACATAATATGATGAAATGCACTTTTGTCAGTTTTGCTAGAGCTCATGTACGATTTAAAAAAACAGTAAGAGTCGGATGATAGACAATTTTCATCACAAGAAAAATCTAAACCCTCATTGCTATTCAAGAGAAACAATGCTATTCCTGTAATAGGTAGCAGCTCTTCTACTTCAAGGGAAAACTACATGTAACCATGCAGTTGATTTTTGGCTTTAAGACCTAAGGGTGTTAGATTGTTTCGCTATCAGCCAGTAAATCCAACAACTAATCAGGAATAAAAGTAGTTAGTTTCTCTAGTATATTATTCTAGCAATTGGGGAGGCATCCTAAGGATCAGGCTAAAACACAGAAGACATAAGAGAAATGAGGTAGAATGAAATATAATATATTAATAAACCAGGAAATACATCCTACATCTGGACTTTCAATTTATGAGCAAAATTATTTCATTAATTTTAAAAATAAAATAAAATGAAGAAGATGAATCATGTGTTTATGCTTGAGGCATTCTAGATTGTTGATTGAAGGTTACTTTGTGGTTCGCCAAGTTTTTGCTGTCACTAGTTCATTTTGAATTCAATTTTGTGTCATGTTTTCTTTCCTAGATATAATGGGTTTAATATTTTTAATGATCAAAAGTCTCATTGCTTTTTATCATTCAATCTCTATAATATGCTGAAGGCAATTATGAATCAAATGCAAATTTACATAGTGTTATTTATATCTCATTCAGAATATCATACAAATCATTTTTGATTATCATACATATCATTTTTCAGAATATTTTATATAAATTTTGTTTCATACATCCTTGAGAAAAAAATTATAAATTCTAGGCATTTAAATACCATTCATTCAAATTTGAAAATTGCATATGTAAAATATCAGTCTGAAAGCACTGAAAAAAAATATTTATTTGAAGTTAATAAAACTTTAAAATACTTCTTTTTTATGGTAGTATAAAAATGATTATAGTATATAGGAAGCACTCATTCTGGGGAAGTGACATAAAAATATTGCAACTTGATTCATCTTACCTCTAATAGAGTATTGAGCCACATATACAGAATGTTGTAAATGCTGCAATATTTCAATATAATGTTATTCTTTGCAAGTTTTATCTATGAAGCTCTAAAAAATAGTGTACACTTTTTCTCTCCTACGTACTGTGTAAAAATCAAATGGGCATAGATATAGCTCAGTGGCAGAAGCACTTGCCTGGCAAGCAAAAGATCTTGTATTCAATTCCAGTTACCAAAAAAAAAAACCAAAAAAAGGTAAATAAAAATAAATAAATAAAAGCTAAAAAAAAAGAGTTAGGAATGAAAATAGCAATTAAGAATATTTAAATATTAAAGCAGACTATATGTAATTAAAATCTTTGAAAGTATAATTCTTTTTTTTGGCAGAACTGGGGATTGAACTCAGGCCTGTGTGCTTCCCAGAGAAGCGCTTATTCTACTGAGCCATCTCCCTGGACCCAGTATAATTCTAACACAATGTTGTAAGTAATATTGAGCTGTTGATTGGATAAAGGACTTCATGACTGACCTATAAAAGAAAATGTGAGAATTTTAATAACCTGCATACATTGTTTTATTTACACAGTTATTATTTTAAGTTGATATTGTAAATAAATTTTTCTCCATCTTCTCTAATCCTTGCCAGGATTAGAATAACGAATATCGAGGACTGTCAAGATAGCTCAGTGGACTGAAGGCCCACTTAGGCAATCACTGGGACCAGAGTTGGATACCTGGCATCATATGTAGCACCAACCCCAACCCTGGCGCATAGTAAGCAGGT
The DNA here is from genome assembly GCA_002564285.1 of Tympanoctomys barrerae. NCBI lineage: Eukaryota > Metazoa > Chordata > Mammalia > Rodentia > Octodontidae > Tympanoctomys > Tympanoctomys barrerae. Next base: position 15,927 of record NDGN011467754.1, read on the forward strand.
GACCGAGTCCAGATGCGGTTGTGCATGCCTTTAATCACAGAGCTGGGGAGGCTAAAATCAGGAGGAACACTACCAGTTTGAGCTGTGTAGTGAGACCATGTACCAAATACAGAAAACAATAACAACAACAACAAATGTGATTAGGTATTTTACCCAGCAACAAAATTTAGAATATTGTAAGACAATGCAACAGATAAATTTATATGTACGCTAAGTTGTATAAGATACAAATACTGTTAACATTTCAATGTCATATGTGAGGAAGCTTAAGTTTCAAAACTTTGTTATTTTATGAAAATAATATACCTAGTGAGTTATATAATTTTCATAGGCCCCTCTAATATGGCCTAATATATATTAGAATACAAATGCGAATTACATTCTTTATTATATACCTCAATTTCTTACTTGTTAAATATATTGGTCTCATTATAAGGACATCTAGAGTATCAATAAAATTATAACTCTCAAACAGATCACATCTTCAAAGAGCTTATTACATTTACAGAAGTATTTATATCTTCCTGATAGAATATATTGGATCCAGACCTGGGATTCCAGAAATGGATTGCAGTTCTGACAGTTTACAAGCTCTACGTTGGACAACACGGTTAACACAGAGCTCAGTGTCCTTATCAAAAAAAGAGAAAGTATGTATTATGTCGGCTACGCAGAATTAAATATGTAAAATGTGGGAACAGTGTCATCATTGTCAACACTATCACTTTTTTTTTTTTTGAACTCAGACCCTTGTGTTTGCCAGGCAAGCACTTATTCTACTGAGTCATCTCCCCAGCCCCTATTACTTTTATTTAAGAGTACATTTTTCTGACTTATTTTTTATCCCAACTCCAGAAGTATGATCTTTTGTTTCTGTTAATCACTAAATGTGCATTTGTGTAAAAACATAGCAATTTAGATAATTTGTATACAATTTTATTGTTAAGACTTATTTTCAGTGACCTCCAAACTCTCAAATGCAAACACCTGTTCTCCAGCACAGGGAGCTACAGAGAGCTTGAGGAACTCTGGGACACAGGTCTGCGTGGAGAGAACGTAGCTTGTTTGAGATTTTCCTTCACATGGATGTGGTGACCCTGACTCTTCCCTCCCTTGACTTACTGGTCATCAGGGTGTGAGCTGATTGCTCTACTTCACGCTCCTTGCCATTCGTTTTCTGTCTCTTACTACAGACACCCAAACACAAGTGCAGAAGTTTAAAAATTTGCAACATTTCTGTTGAAAAAAATCACTAAGGACATCTGGGAAAGAAAATAGTTCCCATTAAGGAAACCTTTTTGGTATTCCAGGAGCAATACCAGATACCAGTTTTATGGTTATAGTACTTTCTATATACAATGGAAATTATTCTTCTATTGTTGTAGCTATTAGTATGGTTTTTAAATATTATTTATAAATATTTACTTACAAGTATTTAAATTGGAAGTATGGTTGTAATAGTAACAGGTGAAATAGATAGTTTTATTATAGATTTTAAATTTACAGTTTTCATATCAACATAAATACTTATGATGTAATTGACATCTAGTAGCCCAAAGCTTTACACTAAATATATAAGAATTCAAATTTTCATTTGTCACTTATGTATTCATTAGCGTAGGACAAACTATAATTTATAGTCATCAAGTAAAAATAAATACAAAAGAACTTTTCCTCTAAAAAGGTATTCCTCTCCTTTAGAAATTCTACACACCAGAAAGGGATATACCATAATGTTTTTTAGGTAGAGTAGACATGAGCTCAAGTTGTGGTTTACAATATGAAAAGAAAAAGCACATTCATTAAAATATAGACAACAAACTTTTTTTTTCTTTTTGTCAACAAATCATTTCAAAGAAAGAAAGAAATGAGAAAGAAACTCACATTTCTCTCTCTCTCTCTCTCTCTCTCTCTCTCTCTCTCTCTCTCTTTGTTTTGGAACTGGGGATTAAAGCAGGTCCTTGTGCTTGCCAAGCAAGCACATATTCTACTGAGCCATCTACCTGGCCCCTCACATTTGTCTTTAAAAGAGACAGGGAAAATCTATTATCCAAAACCAGCCTTGCTCAAGCAAGATTAAGAAGTAGCTTTAAAAACAAAGATTGAGGGCTGAGGAGAGAACTCAGTGGTCTAAGTGCCTATCTGGAAAGTGCAAGGACCTTGGTTCGAACTCCTGTACTGCGCACCGTGCTGGCCACATAACCATGGGTGCACTACGCTGGCCACCAAAAGCTGGCATGGTGGCACACACCTGTAATCCCAGGGCTACAGAGGCTGAGACAGAAGGATCACTATGCATAGTGAGACCCTGTACCAAATAAATAAGAATATTTAAAAATAATAAATAAAATAAAAGTTGAACATAAAATATAATTTAAAATACATTTCCTGAGAAGTTTTATTATATCATTCCAAGGCTGGTGCTTCCAGTTTCTGTTGTGTTCTATCTTGTTTTTTGAAATAGCCATATCCACTTTGGTTGCTCAGAACTTCTTGGGGCCTCTTCTGTATCTGGGTAAATTTAATTTATTTTAAACATTTTACTTTTGTCTGTATCAAATTTTAAGATATAGAACAGGCCTCAAGTATAATAACACTTAAACTGAGGGACTAATTGAAGGTAAATTAAACAAGTATTAAATGGAAATGAGTATGATACATTTCCCTTTCTTAGATTGTATTAATGCAATAATGTAAACGTCTGAAAGATATCATTTTGGGTAATATTGTAAGTCTTAGTAAAAGAAGATTGAATTTTAAATGATCATAAAAGGCAAACCGTAGGAATTTTTCAGGTTTTTGAATTATATAATTTTACTTATAAGTAAGCTAAGTATAAAATTTACTGTGGGCAAAATCATTTGTACTTTGCTCGCATTTTATGTAATTGCTCATGTACAATTAGAAATCAATGACTAGGTGAAGGTAGAAAGTACTATGTGAGAGAACAGAGAGGGACAAGTAAAATATTCTTCCTGTCCATTTCTTCTGCTGGCATCAATAAACCAATTCCCACTATTCTGATGCAAGTTTTTTTTTTTTTTAAGGAAAACTCAGTAAGTATCATTAATCACCAGGTGGTGTGAGGTAAAGTTTGAAATGATTCAAGTTTTTGTGAAGAATTTTGTGTACCTTTTTGCAGATGTTTTTAACAGAGAAAATGTACCCATCTGTGAATGTTTACACACAAACACCACATCACCAGAACATATATTCAAACCCAGCCCAGCTTCTAGCAGCCTCCTGTTATGCGTATAAGCTCATGTGATCATTTTATTTACAGTAGCTTATCATTCTGTGTATTTATTTATTCATGGATGAAACACTAAGGCACATACGGAAGCAGCTGGCTGTAATTTAGTATTCAAGTTGCTTGGATGAAGTAATTAAGCTATTGCACACTTTATGGAAAGAGAATTCATGAAAATTGACAAACTGAAGCTGTATATACTGCTGATTAGCTTTTGTGTGGACTTTCCATTTGTGGTATGCAATAATGAATACTGTGATATCTACATCTGATTCATTACATAAATAATGAAATAACACTGCTGAAGACCAGAGCTTAACTCTCGTTCCTATAAAAAATAAAAAGTAGCTTTTAGAAGTTATCTAATTTGCATGATTCTCAATGTGTTCTTAACATCAAAACTATTAGTAGAGATTTAAACACCAGCCAACACTGACTATGAAATAAGACAAACTCTAGGTGCAAAAATATCAATTTTATTGCCTTTATATATCTATATAGGTCAATAATTACATTTCATATTTCAATGTTGTCTCAGTTACTCTTCTCTCATTGCTGGGACAAATACCCAACACTCAAAATGAAGGAAGAAAATGTTTAGTTAGCTCATAGTTGCTGGAGCATTCAGACCATACTTAGCTGTCTCAAGGCAGTGCAGCACATAGCAAAGGGCAGCAGTTCATGGTGGTGGAACAGAGCAAAACAGCAAGAACAAATGGGACGAGTAGTGGCAACAATGGCCACAGAGAGGAAGTCTGTCTCCCTTAAGTTGCTTTCAGGCTATTGTGCATCACTCACACCCATAGTCCCAGTGGATCATGACTTAATCACAAACTCTAGAAGTCAGCTCCATGAATGCATGAGACTTTGGTGGGGGGACAACTAGACACAAACCATTACAAATGGTAAATTACATTGAGCAATCAGAGTTCAAGGTGGTGTTTTATAAAGAAAATGTATAAGTCTTTTTGTAAAATATGTCTTTTTTGAATATAAGACATAAACATTTCAAGAAAGCATGAGAATATAAATTGAGTGTAAAATTAAAGAAATGACAAGCATATTCTGGTAACATGTGAAATTACACTTGTTTCAATAGTGTTATAGGACCGGGGAGACGGCTCAGTGGAATAAGCGCTTCCATGGCAAGTGCAAGGGCCTGAGTTCAATCCCCAGTTCCGGAAAAAAAAAATAGTGTTATAGTTTGCCTTTAAAATATCCTCCAAAGTCTCACATTTGGAGGTGGGTCCCAGAGGGCAGGGGCAGATTACTGAGGCTGTGTCTTGAAAGGGTGAATTCCCACCCAAGCTCCTCTCTTCTCTCTTTGCTTCCTGCCACTATGCCATGAGCAACTTTCCTAATCCAGGGCCTCCCAGCACACCATGGCCACTTGCTGCCAGTGACCATAGACTGAATCTGCTGAAACTGTAAGCCAGATGAAGCTCTCCTCCATCATGTCAGCTGTTGGATGTTTTTCCTCAGTGATAGGAAAGTAACTAATATTGATGATTGATACCAAGACTGGACCTATTGCTCTGATTAAACCTGAAAATACAGTTTACAGCCTTTCTAACTGACTTACAGAACTAATTGGGAACTATTTTGAGATCCCCGGTTAGGAATCCCTAAAGTATTACAAACAGTGCTTGATATGTGTACTGGTTAGAGCTCAGAGAGCCAAAAGGCTGATTAAAAACATGGATAGTAAATCCAGGCTCAGGATGTTTCTGTTGAGAACAAGGACTCCGTTGACATTTGGACTAGAACTCATGTGTGTTATGCTGCGGCAGAATATGTTTCTAGACTTTTTCCATATCCTTCTAATTTTGGGGCTTTGAAATTGTGGGAGTCAGGCTGGTTAAACCTGCATAGGAGATTTCAAGGCAGCCCCTGAGGCTGTAGCAAACTTACTTTTGGCTGCTTTTTAAAAAAATTTACTTATTTTTATTCATAATGAGAAAAAAAGATAAAATATCTATGAAGCCATTTCAAGACAAGTTACTAAGGCAGTTATAATAATTAATCCATTATGTATTGTTGTCTTTGTAGTAGCAGTTCACAGGAAAAGATGCAGACATGATATCTTGTCTAAACAATATTAGTACAAACCTTTCTTCTCAATGAACTAAGTGAAAGTCACTGTACCTCTCCTAACTCTCTTGTGATCTTTTCTTCTGCAATGGAACACCCATCTCTGACAAAACAAAACAAAACTCAACAGGATATTTTGAGAGCCATGGAAGCTAGGAAACTGATCAAATCTGTGTAGGTGGTACTAGGCCTCAGTGCCTAAAGCAAACAAGCTAATTCAGTCCTGAGATAAGCATCCTTATCTTTTAACCAGATCTAAGGTTAGAATCAAAAGCCCGATGAGAGAGCTGAGCAATTTTTAAAGCTTACAGTTTTGTTAGAAAGACACTGAAAAGTTGAGGCAAATATAAACATACCAGCTGAGAAAGTTAACATAAAAATATATCTTTCTACAGGAATGACAGGAAAAGAGGTGTGGAGGGCATTTCAAAACTCTACAAGTCCTTTGCTAAGCATTGTAGTACACAACTCTTGTCCCAGCACTCAGGCGACTGAGGCAGGGGTATTGCCACAAGTTCAAGTCCAGCCTAGACTATCTGGTCAATTTAAAACAAGAACTGCATAGTGAAAGCCTGCTTCAAAAAATCTACAAGGCAAAATACATTTCAGACTCAAGGACATAAAACTCTGAATGGTTCTGGGGAGCAGAAAGTCCCTGAGATACCAGCTTACTCAGTGCTACCCAAGTAAGCACATCCCTGAGTTCAACCACTTAAACAAGCAGAGACCATTGTGGCTGTAGTCCAAGGGTGACAGACAGGCTATTATTCATTTAGGTGGAGTTTGATCTTTTCCAAATGATACTTGTCTCTCATCCAGGCAGCATGTAAGAGTGATGAGACACAGAGATTTCTACATGGATTTCAGGACAAAGATTGGGAGTCCAGGAAACATGTGTGAAAGCATCACATTCTCTGCCAAAAGCCTTTGATAAGTGATGCATGAAGCTATGAGAGTAAAACTTAAGGTGCAGTGGAGACCTCACTGTTACAGAAGTACAGAATCCTGGCACCTGTATTATATGTAAAGGGAAGCCAAAAAAAACAGATATAAAAGCCAGGCAGAGAGCAAGGCCAAATGGACTATGATCAGAAATGCAGTAAGGACAAGGCTACTTAAGCCATTCAGAAGATGCATCTTATTGCAACCTGTGGTGTGGTTGATGCTGGTGGTGGAGGAACAGGATTTACAGTTTGTCCTGCTGGATTGTAGTCTTAGTTTTAGTGATTGTCTTCCACCTGCCATACCTTTTGAAAAGTAAAATGCTTATGCAACACCATTCTATGCTGGAATTATCCAATTTTCTTTGTATGACTTTTTAGTGGTTCATTCTCTAGAGTCTGACATGAGTGTTTGAGATTTTGTATGTAGACTTCTCAGCAATTTTGTGACAGTCAAATCCTCCATGACTCTTACAGCTTGACTAAATGCAAAATGCATAATGATTTGGACTTGAGCATTGTAGAAGTCAAGGACAGAATGTTGATTCATATCTAAAATAGCCCTTGAATGTGTCATGCTCAGCAATGGGTTTTTGTCAAAAGAAACAATAGTTTTTGGCATGATTTGGAAGGGTGTATTCTCATGCTCTGATACTTCCTTCTTTTTCTTTTTTTCACTGCCACATCATGAACAACTTTCATGGCAAAAAATGGGAAGACCTTTCTTCTTGTCCATTCCTGCCTGTAAGCCAAATGACTATGGACTGAACCCACTGAAGTTGTGAGTCAGAGTAACTTTTCTTCTTTGAGGTTGCAGGTGTCAGGATTTTATTGCTGAATGAAAGTTGACTAATATCATATCACTTAATTGAAATGTAAGCTTTAAGGATAAAGAAATAGCTTATCTTAGGAGTGGAACAAAAATATTTCAATTCCCATTGAAAGTTCAGATAAGGGCTCAGTATAAAAGAATTTGATTTTGCAGAGGCAGAACAAATAAAGAGACATACTTATATGGCATTTATAAGTTACACCAAAAATCTGATCAATAATGACCAGAAAAAAAACATTCAGTGATGTGACTATATTTAGGGCTGGGATTAGTATTAGGGTTAATAGAAAACTCCACCAAGATCCTTCATCCAATGTAATGCAGCATTCATGCCTCCTTTTTAACCACTTGTCCTGTATTCTAGCCCATGCTACTCTCACCTCTACCTATCCTCCAGTACTTCATAGTTGTTACTGCGTTCACTCTTCAGTGTAGCTCCCTAATGTCACATTCTGATGAAATAACATCTCTTTTTCCACCTCACACATTGTGATTCTAAGTAACTCTCAATCGTTTTGTATCTAGGGCTGCTGTTCTGCTGCTATCATCCTTTCATGAGAAATGCAGACTTTGTTTTTAAAATTGGATCCAGGGATATACCTTAATGCATTTTGTGATGCTATAAAAGAATATCACAGGCTGGGTAATTTATAAAGAAATGTATTTCTCAGTGTTTTGCAACTGAAAGACCAAGGCCAGAAGTCCCACTTCTTACAAGATCTTACATAAATCAGGACCTCGAGCAAGACAGATAAAGAGCCCCAGAGGAGGAAAAGTGGCAGAATTCATCTTTTTATCAGGAAAGCACTGTTGAGATAATCATTCCATTGACAATGGTACTTATTTATTCCTATGAGTTGGAGCCTCCATGGTCTTATCATCTCATAAAGTATCCATCTTTCATCAGTGTTGTATCGGGTATTTAGTATCCAAAAGGTTAACTTTAGAGAACATATTTGATTTGGATTATTGCACCTCCCCTTCATATTGTTTTACACATAATTCACTCATTCCATCCCACTGGTGTCATAGTTGTTATCTTGATGTCCCTACACTGGCTCTTGTGTTCATGGGGGTAGGAGCTTCTCAGGTGATTGAATATTAAGGTCTGACTTTTTTCAGTGGATTAGTCCACTGATGAGTTTTTCACTACATGTGATTTGGAATGTGGGTGGGTGTGGCCTTCACTTCCTCCCTGATCTTACTCTCTACTTCCTCCCTACCACGAAGAGGCTGCCTGTACTGTGCCGCTCTGCCGTGCTGCCTTGCCTTAGAGTCAACATTCTATCAACTTAAACTTTTACAAACTGAGACAAAATAAACCTTTCCAGTTTTAAATAGTGGGAGTTCAATATGTTCTCTATGGTGAGATACTAATGAAGATGGATGAGTCCAAACTGTGACTGGCTCAAGCAGCAACTCAAAAGTTTAAAGCTCATAATTTAAAGTAAATCAGACATGAGTGAAATGTAAGCACAATTCAAGCAGAAATGAGACCATCTCTAGCTATTAGCCTACTAATAAGTTCATGTTCCCAGATACAATGGTAGGACAGCAAAAACATATATAGTTCCACTCTAAGAGAAGAAATAGGCAATCAGGAAATGCAATCTGTCCCTGCTAAATCTAAATCCATAGAGAAAATGGATGTGAGAAAACGTTAAAATGTAGCAATAGTCTCATTTGACACTGTGTTCCATATTTTGAGAATGCTGAGGTAAAAATAAGTTCTTCCCACATTAGGACTGCTTCTTCTGGAGCTCTAATGACCTGTAATGAAACTCCATTCACCAAGAGCTTTCACACACTGGAAGCTTATGTTTGCTGCTGTACCAACATGGAATCACAAACAGGTAATCTTGGGGTTCTGGGGGTTAAAGTTGGCCTCCTTTCATGCCTGGAGATAGAACTAAGCTAAGCTAGAACTCTGTTGTTCTTTCACTTCTGGACTTGGTTCTTTCTGTAATTACAAGGTATTCAATGAATTCTTCCAAATCTGTTGTAATAAGCATTTCCTGAAAGCCTACCCACTTTGCATGTCAAAACAAAAAATACCATATGATCACCACCAAGTTATCTCCTTGTGCCTTTAAGAGTAGTGACCAGAGACAAACCAGGGCCAATGGCAGCCACACCTTCGTGGCACAGTGAAACAAAGCTATAATGGTTGTGTGAATCAGAGATTTGAGAAAGCAAAGATAATTAATGCTGAGGTCCCTGTGGCATGTCTCCTGAAACTACCCTCCAGGTTCTAGCTTCCCTTAGATATGCTTAAAAAATTATATATATAATTTATGCAAGGTCTACAGAGTCTCACTACACAGATTGGACTCAAAGTGATCCTCCAGTTTTAAGCCTCCCCTGTGCTGGGATTAGACATGCACACCACTATAGCCAGCCTCAATCACCAGATCAGCGCGCCCTGGGGGCAGAGCCAGCATGTCATGTGGGGAATCGAATCCCAGCTGCTTAGTCTTCCCAAGCAGGTGTCTGCTGAGGTGTCTGGCCGGCCCATAAAATATTTTTATTTTTTTATCTACAACAGAGGCAAGAAAAAAATTGGTGTTTCTTTTTCACAAACCCATATTTGAAGGAGAAAATTATTTTATACTACTTTGAGATTTAGGTTCAATAATCATAGTTTTAATAGAAAGAAGTCATCTAATTCAAATCACTGAATTACTGCATACCCAACATCCTTGAAGTGCAATGTTCTGTTACATCAACTACATTGCCACATGAACATTATCACCATGTGAAAATCACACCATATATAAGTATCAGTCTACTTCTTAATAATGCACTATGCAAATTTTAAATAACTAAGGCTCATTTTGCAAGATGCAAAGTTCATCTTTCTCAATACTGTGTATTGTGATTGTAAGTTGCATTATTAGTAGCTGTTCATGTCAAAAAAAAACCCAAAACAAGAATATTCTTTAGACATATAAATTATATTTTAAATATAATTATATTTTCAGGATTTCTTTTTAGTATTTAATGTGCCTGGGCTGACAAGCATATTTCTGTATTGTATATCATATTCAACTTGCATGTATAAAGTATTTAAATTTTTCATTAAAACAGAGAAAATGGGTTAAACTAAATGAATTTTTATCTAATTTAGAAGATATAACAGATTGAATGAAAACAACTGACTATTCAGAAATGGAAAATGATACAGAAAGCAAATGAGATTATTAAGAAAACAGATGTAGCATTATCAAGACCAAAGCAAGCATAATTAAAAGGGAAAAAGTTTTCAATAGCAGAACTTGGACTGTTTCATACTGGTAAATTTACAAACTATGAAGAATTTGCTATAATGATTAAAATACACATCAACTAGCACGGAATTAAAATATGTAAAATTGAACTGTTATGAAATTACAAGTTAGAAAATAAAATATGTATGTATTATATTTGAATAGCCTATGTAATCTTACTCAAATAAACATAAAGAAATTCAACTAACAATTAACGTCCGTAATCTTAGGGATATGTATGCAGTCTTGCCAGATAGAGCTATAAAACAGGATGAAGTAGTAACTGTGAAATTGAAAGAACAATCTATTTCTTAGGACTGACCATATTTAAAAATTCTGTAGATTCAAAATTTTCCAACTGTATTAATTCAGATATTAGCATCACTTCCCTTCCAGTGCAAACCTTGATTTTCACACAGCAAGCTTCTTTCCTTTGGGAGTTTGTCTTCTTTGGAGCTTGGCTACATTCACCATGGAATTCTGTTCGCATTTTTGCTTTTCTCTGAGAATCAGTACTTGTGCAAGATGAAAGAAACAATGAGGATTAAACAGAAGAAGTAAACATAGCTCTAAAGGAATTCTCAGCTATTTCAGTGGAGGGCTTTAGTGACAAAGTTATTCAGATCACACAAATTCTACGTTTGTCATTGTCAGCTGCAAATCCACCTGGGGATGGAGGATGAATGTGGACCATACAGAGCTCTGGAGTATTTTAAGAATTTAATGCCTCTATACACAGCTGTGTTTGGAAAAGCTGCTATGTTTTCATGATCCATTTGGTAATATGAATAAACATGCACATAAATAGATAAAGGATCCTATGATTTCAAAGAATGTTGTAAACACATATTACAATGACATGGGGCTGTATCATTTAGAACTTAGTAATTGGATATTATGACCAATCAGCAATGTGTGTTTTTTTATTCTCTGTATATTTTTTCTTACTAAAACTTCTATATTTCTATGATTTTTAACAGTCCTATTTTGAGTATAAGGAAATGTAGTTAAAAGAGCATTCTGCTAAGTGTTTTCAGATATTGAACAGACTTCTGATAATATCAGTATTCTGAGATTTTTAACTATAGGAGGAACAAAAACCATAATTAATCCCTAATACTGCTAGATAAAGTCATTTAAGATAGCAGAATATTTTTTCAATGGATCAATAACAATTTAGACCATTTCCAAATGCTGCATTTATAAAAGTCATGTCAAACTTAGGCTTTGCCAGGAATCAATTTCTGGCCATCTCAGTTAACTCTCTCTGAGCTATAGTAACAGTGCCCCAGGATTTGCCTTACTTTTCATTACTTAGCAAAGAACAAATTCATAGCTATTTTAAGAAATATTGCCAGTGAAGCGGAAGACCCAATACTATTATGGGATACTGGACTCTTTTAGAATGTTTTACTGAGTTTACACAC
>NDGN011467765.1:0-13467 GCA_002564285.1 Tympanoctomys barrerae
TGCTATTGGGAAAGTGCAATTATCAGAAAGTGTATCCAAGGGTAATTTGATTTGCAGTGACCTTTATATCTTTGGGTTCTACAAGTGATGTAATAGAAGACGTTCCCCTTTGGAGAAGAAGAGCAGCCAAAGAACTGCAGAAACCCAGATCCTGGCACAATTATCTTCTCATCATTAATCTCACCTGCATGCAAGTCACTAACTTGGCAACAAAACACCTTTGATGGCTGCTAGATCCAGTTCTCAAGTGGCAGGGAGTCTGCTAAAGAGCCTGCTAGCGTAGAAGCCATCTTTCCAGCTCTCTCTCTCTCTCTCAGGATTTGGGCCTCCCTGTGTATCCCCTGCTATTCTTCATGACATCAGGGAGTATTCTCTCAGGCAACTGAATACACCAGTAACAACAAAACAGCAACCATGAACCTGCCTTTTGGTGATGGGTTAAACGAAAGTAGAAAAGGCACAAGAAATCAGTTAACTCCAGCAGGCACTTCCTCCTCATTTCCCCAGTTTTGTGATCTAGGGTTGAGGACTGTTGCTCCAACTGGGGAAATGGTCTGCCAAGACCCATCTTCATTTCAAAGAGTCTAGTTTACAGTCTCTCACAAGGTGATTGTTCTTTAAAATTGACCTAATGGGAAAAGACTCCAAACAAGCCAGTGAGGCTCCAGGGCAATGAGGAATAGGAGGTGATAATGCTTCTGAGCAACCCTGGTCTTTCCAAGTCAGGAGATTCTATTTGACCTGCCTAAGTCTGACTATGCCCATTGAGTCTCATTACAAGTAGTTTAATCTCTAAGCAAATTCTGTAGACTACCCACTGCTTTGGAGTACTTCCTGAAAGCTCTGAAGTCTATGTGCAAAGCAGATACATTACTATGTGGATCAATTCTCTCAGATGAGGCTTTGTGATCCCAGCTTAATACCTTTCCCTGCTTTGACCCACCGCCCGTCCCCCTTTTTTTTCCAGGACTGCAGATTGAACTCAGGACCTTACATTTGCCAGGCAGGCACTTATGTCACTGAGCTATCTCCCTGGGCTTGACTCACATTTTCATGATCGACAGTTGTCTTCACCTCTAGCAAAGAGGCAGATAAAGTAATCTTCTATCATAATAGCAGTTCTCAGTATCCTAGCAAAACCCATCCACCAGGAAGAGTCCCATCCAATGCTCTACGTGTTCTTCTCAGGATATACCTCCCAAATAAAGTAAGGCTCACAATCAAGTCCTGAGCCCTGGCTGCTCGGGGTTGTATGAAGTCTTTATTCATAGTTGGATATGGACAAGTTTGCAATATAGAAATCCTGAAACTGAGAAATAAAAACACCCCATTATCTCCTACTCTCAACCTGAATGGAACCAGAGAAGATCAAGATTTTATTTTAATTGTCTCTTGCAGATTCTTGGTTAGAGAGAAAAATGGGCAACATCTTAGTGGGAAAAACAAAATGAGACAATGGTGCAAGGTTGTGAGTCAGAAATCAATAGTAAATCCTGTCAATGCAGGGTTCTGTGGTCCTAAATAGTTAGCAAGCTCCCTGAACATCTGTTTATTCCCCAGTTAAAATAAAACAAGAGTAATGGCAGTGACAGTAACTGGAGTAATACTCATCTTCTATTGCTTTGTCTGAATTAAGTGTAAGGAAAATAAAAATGCTGGCCCCAGTGCCTGCTTTTAATAGTGACAGGCGGCTTCCTCTCCTTTCCCTGACACCCTGTCCTGAGGTCTTTTCCTTACATCAATATAGACCAGAGTTTCACTCCTCAGCAGAAACCATCTTCTATGGGACTAACAAGATATTTATCAAGCACACATTATGTTAAAAAGTTTGCTGTGTATTATAGAAGACACAAAGAACTAACTTGAATTTAAGGTATTTATAAATTCCATTTTAAGCACATGAAATTGATTAATTCTGTGAGAAAAGACTGTATATAATTTTTTTCTAAACTGAAGTTGTCTACAGTACATGATCTGAAAGCCCACAGGAGTTTTACATTCATTTTAGTGTAACAATATAAAAGGGACACTCTTTACCCTTCTGAAGTTGGGCCAAAAAAAAAAAAAATCTTTTTCTTTATAATAAAAATTCCCAAGTTTGGGGAGGCTTAAACAGATGTAGAATCAATTGACATGGTAACAACCATTTCACTGGAAAAAGGAGCAGCTATTTTTTTCTCACTGATTAAGTCTGTTGCGTGGCCTCCAGTGGCCATCAGAACTCTTCCGGCTGCTCACATCACGACTGCTTCAAGTCTTGTTCGCTGTCAGATCGCTTGAGTAATGCACAGTTCTTTCTCATGAAAACTAATAAAACCATGATTATTGCACAACCCATGTTTGGCGTTTGAAATGCCCTAGTGTGGATGTTGGCCATTTCCCAATGGCCCATATATGAAATCCTAATCCCTAGGGTGGGAGGTGATGTTGGGAGGTGATGGGATTTTCAAGAGGTGGGGTCTTAGAGGGATCTTCAGATCGTCTGAAGGGGATCATGGGGCCTACTCCCCTTCCTCCTTTCTTGTTCTTCTTGGCTGTGGTGTGAGCAGTGTTACTCTGTTACTCTATTACTCTGAGGCCATGCTGTGCTGCCTCACCTCAGACTCAAGTCAGCCAACCAACGACGGTCTGGAGCCTCCATAACCATGAGCCAAAAAAACTCTTTATCGTTATAAACTGATTATCTCAGACATTTTGTTATTGCCATAAAAAAACAACATGGAAGGGGTGGGGTAAAGTTTGGCTACCTTTTCCTCAGTGGACGCATATTAAAATATTAAGAATTAAGTTTGTGCCGAATCTGGTGTATTTTGAATGGGCAGGTAATTTAAAAAAAAAAAAGAAAAAAACAGGTTATGCCTTTGATTGAGAGTAGTGTGAGATTTGGAAAGCCAGACTGCCCAACCAGGTAGAGTGTGAAGCTTGTGGGAGGAAATTAGAATTCAACAGCCCTTGCAAAAGCCGTCAGGGCCTCTGCTTCACCGCTCGTCCTCACGAGGCTGCCGATCGCTTTCCACGGCACTCTGCATCGACCTTGAGCAAGCCCATTTATTAAAACATGTGTTTCGTAAACAACTTTTCTATTTCAGTATGAAAAAGCTTTTCTTCCTGCAAAAGTCACTCACGCCTTATCATTCTTAAGTGACGCTGGAATTTTAGCAGCAATATTAGAATTCTTTTGGAGCAGTCACATCCTTAGAGATAAGAATGGTGACATCGTGATGAACTTACTGTTAATGGACTTTGTTTTAAAAAAAAAAGGTTCAAATTACAGATAAATGTCAGAATCAGTTTTCATTTGTATTGTGAAATATTTGGTATAAAAAGGACATGATATGGCTACAGATATATGTGAAAATCACCGAGCTGTACATTCAAGATTTACATCTTATAGTGTGATTTGGACTTAAAAATAAGCAACGTGGAATATAATACATATTGCAATTGTAGAGCATAATCATTAAATATAAAATTCCATTTTTATAACCCAAAGCAAGAAAGCATTATTAATATCGGGGGGGGGGGGACTCTCCTGCATGAATATATCTCTTTCTCTGCCTTTCTGGAAGTGTTTCTTCTGAATCTTATGTTTGTTGCTCTCTTTCATTTCTTCGTACTTTATTACATATGCAATGATGCCAACCAGCATTATTTACTCTTATTTGGTTGTGAACTTTATCATTAAATGACAGCACACAGCTCCTATTCTGTAGCCACTAGCTTTTTTCCCTCAGCATAAGCTTCACCCAGGTTGAAATGGAGAGCTGTGGACCCAGCACTCCGAGGAGATGCAAGTTTTGTGTTACATTAGGGAGAAGGACTTAGACTGCTCTGAGCCAGAGATGACTTCTCCTGGCTTTGTTAACATTCTCAGGCATGTGCAGGAATCATAAGAATGTGGCCACATGAGTGTGTATGTGTGGGTGTGGGTGTGGGTGTGGTGTGTATGTATATGGGGTGGGTGCTGGTGAAAGTTTTGCCAGCCTTCTAAACTGAGTTGTGGATTAGTCTATCTTTAGTCTTAGATAAATTTACCAAAATGTTGAAAAGACCTCTTTACTGACCACTTGATAACATTCTCCTATAAAATCTTTTCAGCCTAATGTTTTTGTTGTATGTAGATTTTGAATTCTTGACTTTATTCTGGAATACAGTTACAAGATTATTTAGGCTTCCAATCTCATTTCAAGTTGGTCTTGACAAGATACATTTTATATAAATTTATCTATAAACATTTTTCATTTAGCTCTTCCTTTATCTGTTTAATCTTGTCTAGATCTAACTACATCCCTTTTTATGTTTAGAATTGTTTGCTATATTTTTTTTCCTTTTTATTGTTCCCCTTGGCCAGATATTTTAGAAATGTTAATCTTCTTGATTTCTTTCTTTTTATTGTATTCTTATTTTATTATTCTATAATGTCTGTTCTTATCCTTAGTCACCCCTTTCAAGTTCTTGGGGGTGACTCTAATATTTTAACATGAATGCCTTACGCATGGATTTTCAGCCTTTCTTATCTATTGGGAGCTTCTAAAGCTCCACGAAATGGTTTTTAAGCATCTCCTGAGTCTTGGTGATGATGAAGCTGTGATTCCTAATTTCATATTGGACTATAAGTGATTTTAAAGTGGGTTTAAAATTTTCCACATGTATGGATTTTTCATTGTCTATTATTACCAATTTGTAAATTACAGTGTTACTGTCATAGAATTAATTTATTTTTATGCCAATTTAGGCACTGTAAGGATTAGGAGGAGCCCAGGGGGTGGGGAGAGAGGGAGAAGGTAGAAGCAGGTGGATAGACAGTACCATGCCTGACACATGCGTGTGGAAATGCCATGGTGAATTCTATTAATTTGTACAGTTAATATATTGATAACTAAAATAAAATGAGATAATTAATTTCTTTTTTGCAGTTGTGGGGATTGGATCCAGGGCATTCACACTGAACTGTACACCCAGCCCTTTCTTCATTTTTTATTTTGGGACAGGGTCTTACAAAATCACTAAGTAACCCAGACTGGGCTGGAACTTGTGATCCTCCTGCTTCAGCCTCCCAAAGTGCTGGAATTACAGGCATGTAATAATGGGACTTCCTTTATACTTGGTGCATAGATGATGTTTGTGAACATTACATGTATGTCTGAAAACGACATGTGCTACCTGCTTCCCTAGAGAAGGAGTCTACATGACTATTGAATGAATAATTGTTTTCTAATGTATTCACTGATTTTTACTTTCTGTTACCTCTTATACACTTATGTTATATTAAAATCACCCACCTTGATGATGGATTTATCAACTTTTCCTAGTTTGTTAATTTTTCTTTTATATAATATGAAACAATAGTATCGGTTTGATACAGCAACAGCGTATGTCCTAGTAAGATAATCTTCTCCATGAATCTTCCTCATCAGTAAAGAATTTGCCTTGAAGTCTACCTTGTTTGATATTAATATAGATGGTAGCATCCATCTTCTTTGGCTTGCTATTTGCGTGATATATCTTTATTGCTAGATATATACCACATATTATAAACATCTGCATTTATATCTCATCTACTCATCAGTCAGCCTCAGCTTCTGGTAGGTTGAGCTAGTTGTGTCTCATCTATAACTGCATCTATTTATCTGCACTCCTTCAACCCAGATTATTTTGAAGTAAACATCAGGCCTTGTTATATTTCACTGTTAATGTTCAATATCTATTCTTAAAAAGACAAGCCCATTTTAGTAGAACTATAGCCATAATATTATTACCATACTTTAAAGATTAACCATAATCCCTTAACATTAAGAACTATACAGTTGGTCATTGTTCAAATATCTGATTGTCTTACTTTTTCAAATGTCTCACTGAAGCTTGGACCCAAGTAATAGTCCAGCACTGCAATAGGTTCGTACACCTCACAAGCCCCCTTCTCCTATTCTTCTAATTGTATGGGCTCTTTCAAGATTGGGTTGGTGAGATTTAGCAAATAGAAATATACAACGGCCATTGAGTTTGAATTTCAGGTAAGCAACAACTAATTTTTATTTTAAGTAATCCTGGGCAATATCAGGGGGTATAGTTGTATTAAAGATTATTTGTTATTGGTTTGAAATTTCAATGTGACTGGTTCTCCCGTGCACTGCTTAACAACTCAGCAAGGGGAGCTCCTGAGGAAAAATACTGTCCACCTGCCTTCTTCTCAGCACTGAATGTGAAACTGAACAGTGAGCAAAATGTATGCTGTCTGCTTTCACTTCCACCCTCTCCAGTCACTAGCCTAAGTCATTCTCCTCTTTTGATGGGTCAAAAACACATACCACAGTGACTATAAATGACAGATTTGCTTTACACTGATCCTGCTAGTTCTGTCATTCATCTATGAAAAATGTTATGCTTTCAAAGTTCTATTAATCTTATTCGCTGCTGCATATGCTTTCCTATTCTGAAGGCTTAAAATCATAAATTATTTGCCAAAGAGAATCTAATCTAATCAATAATAAATATAAATGGACAACACACCAAAAATAGAAAGAAGAGAAAATGATGGTCTTCAATTCCCTTATTCAGAGACAACTGTAGTTTTTTTGTTTGTTTGTCTGTTTTTTTGTGGCAGGGATTGAACTCAGGACCCTGCACTTGCCAAGCAAGTGCTTATTCTACTGAGGTATCTCCCCAGCCCCAACAACTGTAGTTAAAACAAATTTTTATCTATTTTTTAATCTTTTCAAGTGTAATTCTATATATACTAATTTGTACTCTGAACATTTGTGCCATTTAGAGGGAACTTGAGATGTAACCAAACTTTTAAGCAATTTCTAACTTTATATTGCTACAAATAACTTTAACAAACACTGTATTTTAAATCCAGTCAGAATTCATGTATGCATATGAATGGTCACTATTCTACACCAGGAGCCGCAAGAAAGAACTCATGGACAAGGGACAGAGGACACAGAATATTACCCAAGATAGAAGTGAACATGTAATATAGAGTGATATATAAAGTAGTGATCAGTGCTGTGAGAGAGAATGAAGTGGTAGGAAGAGAATGGAGGTTGTTATTTTATAAAGAAAAGTGACAGGGGGCCTAGCCTAGGAGGTGACAGATAAGCTGAGACTAGAATGTTCAGTCAGTAGGTGCTGGGGTGCATGGGGATAAGCACCTCACACAGAAGAACCAGCAAGTTCAAACACCTTGGGGTTGTGGGGATGCTGTACTCCTGACAAGGCACAGAGGAAAGGCTAGGATTTCTGGACTGCAATGAACAGGAGGAAAGTGGAGGCTGCTAAGGGCGTCAGGTCAGAAGGCCCCAGCTGTGGGCAGCATTTCTCAGTGCAGCGGGAGCAGCTGGCGTGCCCACCTCGCCTGGAGAACAGCCTCTGGCTTCTGCTCCAGGAGGCAAGGAAGGAACCAGGAACACTCAGTAGCCTGCTACCGCAGCAACGCGGCGTGGAAATGAGCGGGGTTGGAACTGGATTTGGAGCAATGGAGATTGAGAAGTTGATTCAAGATCAATTTTCAAATTAGTATGGTGAGCACTTGCTGATAGACTGATGTGACGAATGAAGGAAACGTGGAATCGAGAGGATTTCCGGTGTCAGCTGTGGACTGATTGTGAATGGTAGAGCTGTTCTATAAGATAAGAAAGACCAGACTCTACAAATTTTGTGTGTGTGTGTGCGTGCATGTTGGAAGCACGCTGAGGGAAGGGTAGTGCGGGTGAAGAATCAGCAGTTATTTCTGACTTGGTAAGCATGAGATGCTGTGCGCGTATTGAAATATGTGTACTGGACAGTGGATGATACGATTCTGCAGCTCAGAGGGGGTGGGCAGAGCCCAGTACCTCACTGGCCCTTGAGAAAAATCAATTAATATTGATCTGTCTTCACTTAAGCTAGTGATATGCTGCGAATGCTGCATACTGGGGCCTTTTGTTTTTGAAAACATTGTATAAAATAATATTACCTGCTGACTACTTGATAATATTGATTATCGAATTTTTGATACTGTGCTTGTTTTATGCTGAAATGCTTATTGACTATTTAAAGCCATGATCCTATATGACTTTTCTCCAGTGAGGGAGGCTGGAGAGAGAAGTCGGAAGACAACGCCCAACAAAGGGGAGGGGGCAGGGGCACCCAGTAAGGGGTAAGAGAGCACGGACAAGGGATGTGTGGTTATCAGTGTTTAGAATGAGCACTGTCACAGAAGAAACGCACTAATTTCTTATCTCACCTAATATTTACAGTAATTGTGCAGAAGTCAGTGTTCCTATTATCGCCATTTAATAGATGAAGAAGTACAGCCTTGAAATGCCCAATTTCAACATGACCCCAGAAACTGCTCTCTATGTTCTGGACTCTTCTATCACGTTCTTTTATTGATACCTTTATTCTGTTCTTTCTTGTAGTGTTCGCATGAATTTTTGGCACAAAAGCAGGCAGAGTAAGCAAATGTCTACTGAATTGAATTAGATGAGAAGAGGCAACTATTAGATGAGACTCTAAGCCACTGAGCGCAGTTAATGATAGAGACGTTTGCTACATCATGAAGCCTGGTGTATATTTTGTTCTCATTTCATTATTTAAAATCCTGCGTTTATATTCTATGCTACTTAGGCTTTCATTTTAATCTCACAAGCTTCCAGCTCAAACAGAAATAAAATTTCTTAGAGGCTTAGATAAAACGTTTATTTACATTTCTTTGTTTTTCTCATGTTAATGTCCATGTTGATGCCAAAATTTGCTGTGACATGCTTGAGATTCACTTACGAGATTGTTAGTAAACTGAACAACAACCCCATAATGTCTACAGTGCTTTCAACATTTACGTTGAGCAGGCTCTGTAGTAAGAGCTTGTCATGCATTCGCTCATTAAATTTTTAACAGAATCCTAGAAGCTAACTATTATTATGACTGCCTTTCTCAGATGTACAGTGCATAATTGGGCCAGAGTTGTAAAGCTAGCACTGAGCTAGGAACTCTGAGGTCTTCAGCTCATTTGCCTGCCTGCCTTGCTATGACCCGCACCAACTAGCACAGTGAAACTGTGTGTGCACACTAGCCATAGTTAGAGACAATGTGAAGGTCCAGCCACCTCTAAATATGTATCTCCCATTATGTGCCTCACATATCTAATCTCCAGAATTCTGTCGTCCCACTCATAGTTGCCTGGAGTGGCCAACATCCACGGCTCCAGGGTGAATGTGTCCCCGCAGGGACAATGCCTCCGCCCGTCTTTCAGGCCCTGCTGCCAGGCTGCTTTCCTCTTTTCAACAGTGTCAAGTCAGCATTCTGCACCAAACACTCTGCTCAAATTGACCTGGCCCTTTGGGTAAGCTTGAAGCTCTTTTTAAATGCGTACTTGGAGTTAAAAAAAAACAAAACAAAACATATTTTACAACTTGAACCAATAGAGAATGACAAGCGGCTTGTGTTCAGTTTTCTCAATGTCCTGTGTAAGCATTCGCACAGACACAAAGCCTGGGGTAAGGCTGGTAAGAGACTCGCGATGTCTGACTAGGGAGGGAAGAAATTACTTCAAACTGAAGAAAGCATTTGTCTCTACCTGACGACAAAATCCCAGGCTAAATAAAATACCAGTGCTTTCCAAGCTCTTCCCACCCCGATGTAATACATTCGAAGGGGTGTTTTTGTGGTCATTGTACTCTCCATTAGGACATCTAGGTGAAGTATTCATTTTTATTTTTTTAAATCTTTTGTCCTGGATTCTCTCTCACTCTCTCTATCCCTGAAGAAATTTATGTCTCTAATAGCCAGAGAGCTTATTACCAGAGAAACTGGCCAACTTGGGTTTGCCCTGGAATAAATGAGTCACTGTCTGCAAATCTCTTCTCCTCTTTGACTGCTTTCCCCCAGGGTGAGCCCTCCATACCCATATGAATTACCTCTCAGTAGTTCCTGATTGCCTTTCTCCCAAAGACAGGATCAGAATTACTATGGTGACTTAGGAATCTAGAGACCATCCAATCACAGACCAGAGCCACACAATCAGATTCTTTAAGCTTCACCCTAAGAGTCCATATTCTCCCGGGGTCTCCAGGTTGTCCCAGCGTCAGATGCCCTGCTCTCTGAGGCTGCAGCTACTAACCTTCTGTTAGAGTTGTGTCTAGATGTCCCCCGTTTTAGAGAGGGCTTTTTTGGAGGTAGCTGAATCTAGTGTGATTGATTTTTTTAGTACAATCAATGTGCTGGGATTATGGGTGTGAGTGTTACACCCACCCTAGCGCAGGGAGCCTGCACACAATATGAGGGACAGAAAGGTTTCTTCCTTCCCTGTCTCTTGTTGCCTTTGCTGTCTTCTGCTGCCATGAGCTGTTGCCCCTCTTCCAAGCCACCTGGCATTGGAGCCTGCTGATTATGGCCTGAAATCTCTACAAACTGAGAGCCAAGTAAATCTCTCCCCCTTCACACACAGAGGCTCCGGGGCATTGATGCTGTTGCTTTTCCTCACTCTCTCACTTTGTGTCCATGTGTTGCTTGCTACCCTCGCTGGATATGGTATCTCAGCAACATGGAGTCCTGGCCTCTGTGCTCTACTCTTCTGTCTCTTCCTCCATGTCACTTCTCAGAGAATTTCTCTCCCAGGGTTTTCCTAATATCACCTTACTATGAGTCTATACTTAAGCAGATTAATGCTTCAGATGACCACAAAAGCTGGCCCATCAGTCAAGTCGTAATTTATATGATGATGATGATGATGATGATGATGATGATGATGATGATGATGAGGATGATGTATTTTTTAGGGAAGGGTCTATAGGGTGTTCAAGGTCTCACTACTAGCTCAGACTCATAGTGATCCGCCTGTTTACAGCTTCCCAAGAGCTGGCATTACAGGCGTGCGCCACCACGCCCAGTCTCAGGGCAGGCCTGGAGATTGAACTCCCGCCTCTGTGCCTGCTTGCAGGCACTTTAATCTACTGAGCTATTTGGCCTGCCTTTCAAGTCTTAATTTATTCTAATGAATTTTATGTAGATATTCAATGCCCCTCCACTCTGGTTTTGGCTCTCATTTACCCATCCATTCAAAAATATTTTGTTCCTACCATATCCTTTGCAGTCACCTGCCCTATTGCTAGCAGTTTTCTTTCTTTTCTTGATAATTTCTACCAGCTGATAAGTTTTGTCTCACAACAAAACTATAAGATTCAGCTAAATTGCTATCTCATCCTTTTTGTATCCCTAACCCTTCCACCTGATAGTCATTAATCCTAACCAACATGTCACTGAAATATCAACTACCAAGTTCCCAAATAAATTTCATTTTAACAGACTCCAATATGAAATGTTTGTTTTCTCTCTTATTCTACTTCTTGTTGACATGGTTGATACAATTCACTTGCTTAAAATACTTTCTTCTTTAGGCTGAACAGCTTTTCATTTCCTCCTCTAACACAAATTTCTCCTCATTAATGTCTTTTGTCAAAAATTAAGGAACCACTTTTAATTCCAGTGTTTTTCTCCATATCCAATATCTGAATTATCAATAAATTTGCATCCTTGATTCTATTCCTTTCTTCATACCCGATGTCTGGCCTATCAGTAAGTTGGGTCAGGATTTCTTCAACATACATCCTGAATCAAACAAGTTCTCACATCGTTCTTGCTACAACCTTAGGTCAAACCATTATCATCCTCTTACTTTGACTACTAATGTAGGCCTCTTTCCTTGACTACTAAAGTAGACCTCTTTCCTCTACTTAATACTAGTTGGAGGGGCCAGGGAGATGGCTCAGTAGAATAAGCGCTTGCTTGGCAAGCACAAGGGCCTGAGTTCAATCCCTGGTTCCACAAAAAACAAAACAAAACAAAACAAAAGAAACCTAGTTGGGCCCTTTGAAACTATTTCCCTTGAATTAACCACAGTACTCTGTCGAGGCATAATACCAGCATTTTTCTGCTTTGTTACAAGCCCACCTGGACTTATTTCAATTAGTGAAAATATAAACACATAACCTGGACACAGATGTTGGTACTAGGAGAATATTATTGAACAAAAATAAAATTCTTGCCTTATGCAACTTACATTTTAATAGAAAGGTAGAAAATAACAGCATGAATTCAGCACAATATATGGGATACCGGATAGAGCTATGTTCCGAGGAAAGAGATAGCAAGGACAGGAGGGACTTTGAGGTCATAGGAGTGATGCAACCTTAAACAAGGGGACAAAGGAAGACCTTGAGGGGATAGAAGAAGGCACCTGACAAAATTCTCAGGCACAGGGAGAGATCTGCGGAAAGAGAGCTGCGGAAAGAGGTGTGAGGACCCGGATTTGGGCGGGGCCTATGTAGAGTTCAGAAGTGGCCCACAGAGCTCAGTGCTCCAGCAGAGTGAGCAAGAGGGATGGTGAAGGGAGGTAGGATCAGGGTGCTGAGCAAGTGAGGGTGGGAGGTAGAAAATGTGGAGTATTGTCACCATGCTGAAAAGTTTGTCTTTTAGTCCCAGCTGGGAAGATAAAGTTTTGAGCAGAATTAACATTTGACAGACCTTATGTTAAGAGTTGATTAAAAGAGCAAGGCGGGGATATCAGAAGATTATTGCAAGAGTCCCCTCGAGAGGTGACAGTGGCCTGCATCAGGATCATAGTCATTGAAGTTGTGAGAAGTAACCATATACTGAGTTTATTTGAAAGGGGGATTAGGATTTGCTGACAGATTTGCATGTGGGAAGAATAGAAATGGAGGAGTCAAGGACTCTAGCAATTTTTACCTAATTAGAAGACCTGACGTGCCATGAGCTGTATGGGGGGAGATTTAGGAAGGGCAGCTTATTAGGGGAGCGCAGAGGTTAGATTTCAGCCATGTTATTGTAAGGACGCATAAAGACTGTCTGGTTCCTGCCCAACTCTTGGAGGAGACTGCAGCCCTGATAACACCTTTCTTTTACCCTCACAGGACCTGGCAGCCAGCAACCCAGCTAAGCTGTGCCCAGACACTGCCCCACAGAAGCTAGGGTGATAAACTGTGTTGGTTGAAGCTGTGTTCACAGATAATTAATACAGTGAATATGGGATGCAATTGTTTTGATTTACTGAAGGTTTTTAATATTTTAAAGAGTGACCTTTCCAGTCCATTCAAAACGTAGTCTTATTTATAAAAGCTAAACTTAAAATTTGTCAGAAAAGCATACAGTATATGGGTGTGAGGGCGATCTGGCTGCGACATCTGTCACCCCATTGATCGCCAGGGTTGATGCGGCTGATCTGGCTGGCTAGGCGGGTGTCCCCTTCCTCCCTCAAAGATCCATGTGCATCCCTTCTGAAGCTGCGCACTCAGTCGAAGAGGACAACCACCCCCGATAGAGGAGGACCATTCCTCCATCAAGGGTATAGGAGTAGCTGCGCTCCCCTGCTAGAACCTCCAAATAAGCTCTCAAGAAAAGCATACTGTATGTTATAGTTTGTGTATAGGTGTCCCCCCAAAGCCTCATGCAGTCTTGGGGCAGCTTCTG
>NDGN011467780.1:0-12350 GCA_002564285.1 Tympanoctomys barrerae
CATGTCTGAATCTTGTCCTCTGAATAACTACTATGAAGACAACAATATGCAATGTATTAATTATTGCAACCATCCTACTAACCTGTTTTGAAACTATTTCATTATTATTTTATCTTTTCTTCTCATTAAAAATGAATAAAAATTTTATACAATGGGTATTTGATATTATGGAAGATAAAACTGTTGCTGTCTTACCCCTCACCCTCCACTCCCCATCCTCTACTGTCCAGTTGAATAAATCTTCAAGTGTTAGCTAAATCAGCAATCATTGTTTTCCTTAATAAGACACTGTAAATTTTTTCATTGCCCAATCAGGTAGCATATTTTGTTTCTTTTATTTTTTTGTACAATTCTTTTTCTTTCTAGAATTAATAATTATCTTTTATGAATTTACTTGTTTAGTTTCTGTCTTTCTACTTAACTACATTTTCCCAGAATTTGTAACATACCTGTAAAACAACTATAGATAATATTCCAAAAAGCTAAATACACCATCAGTTCCACATTCTTATCTTTGGAGATTGCTCTCTTATGCCTTTGATCCTCTTGCTCAAGTATAAACTTGCCTTACAGGGATATGTGCAGCTGTCATTTTGGAACATTCTTTCACTAATTTAGGAGTATTTCTCTTCTCCTATATCTTGTTTCTTATATCTCAAAACTTCTTCATTCCTTAATAACTTCCTCTTTTTATGGATCACATTCTTCAGGAATTCCTAAGGAATAGCATACAGAAGAGGTAAATTTTTTGAGATTTCGAGTATTTGAATGCTGAAGATAAGATTAACCTAGGATTATGGTTAATGGTATAGGATTATACCATGTCTGGGTGTAATATTTTAGATTAAAAATAATTTAGCCTTTGAAATATTATTCAAAATAATATTTCAAAGACATTACTCCACAGTCTCCTAGTTTCCTGTTCTGCTTTTAGAAATTTTGATTTGTATTGACACTTTTTTATGCGTCTGTTTTCCCTGGCTTATTTGTCCTCCTTGGCAAGATTTTAGGGTCTTCACTTCTTTGTGGTGTTCCTAAATTTCAACTAATGATGTTACTTAGTGTGCTCTATCCATGTTCATCATTCTAGCTTCTTTCATTAGAGAAAATCATGTCCTTTAACTTGAGGACATCTAAAAGAATTATTTGTTTATTCTTCCCTCTACTTTCTGCCTTGTTTTGAGAAATTGAAGATACTTTCAGTTTCTATCCTATCTTTGTAGAGGTGTTTTGCCCAGAAGGCTCATAACTTATGATAAATTGTTTTTTGTCTTGTTTTGTTTTTATTATCATTATCAAGAAAGAAGCATGGGGGGAAAAATCAACCTAAAGAACAAGTTATCTTTTACTCTATTCTGTACACAAATCTTGCTTTTGAGTGAAGAAATTCTTATTGGTTTTATTTCCATCATAAATTATTAATGCTCTTATATCCCAATAATATTAATGATATCCTGATTATTAATAATAATGGCTTCCATTATGGGTGTTACTATATGTCAGAGTACTCACTATAAAATTAGGATCATAATAGAACCTACCTCTTAGTGTTATTATGAATCTTGAATAAGTTATAGCACATAAAGTACTGGAAGCAAACATAATACACAGTATTCAATAAATAATAATTATTTTATCACTATTTAATTATTCAATTATATGAGCCTGGTCTCATTTTAGAAAGGAAGAAACTAAGGTCCGAAGAAGCTAAATTACTTGTACAAGTGACACAGCTATAAGTATGTGGCCAAGCTGGAACCCCCTTTTCTGGCTCTAAACAACATGTTCCTTCTATTCTGTTACAATACCAGTGTTGGCTTCCTGTCTTTTTTCATAAAACATAAATTAGGTAAGGTCAGTGTTGAATCTCCAAACACTCGCAATTGCAGGCTTCCTTGAAGGCACACACACACACACACACACACACACACACCCCCCAAAAAACAAACATAAAAAAAACTCATGGAATATATTCTGCCCCATGTCTGCTAAACTCCTGCTGTATGGAGAGAGAGAACAAAACATTTTCAACATGTTATTCTGTGGCGTCAGGAAAAGACTAAGTTTTGCCTAAATTAAAGCTTGGGGACTTTCGGTTAGTGGTACACTGAAGCACTTGCTAATTGATGGATGCAGTTTGTGTTAAAACAAGCAACACATGGTATCCTCTCCAGAAAAAAGTAAATAGATTTGGCTATTTGTGTTCTGTAAGACATAGTCTCAAAAGAAATGTGTCACTTGTGGTTTTACAGAGAGTCAATATGTTTTCCCCATCAATCAC
Organism: Tympanoctomys barrerae; assembly: GCA_002564285.1. Lineage (NCBI taxonomy): Eukaryota > Metazoa > Chordata > Mammalia > Rodentia > Octodontidae > Tympanoctomys > Tympanoctomys barrerae. Next base: position 2,282 of record NDGN011467780.1, read on the forward strand.
TCCAAGTTCAGTCCCTTGTAGCTCTCCCAAAATGTCCCCATGTGGTGGCCAGGAACTGTGGGGGCTGAGTCCCTTCCAGATCCTCAGCGCTGGCTCTGACTTGGTCAGCTGCATCCACTGCCGAGGAGTTTGGAATGCTTGGCAGAGCCAGGTACAATGCATTTCACCTTTAATTCTGGAACTGGAAAATGTTCTTTTCCAACAATCTTGGACATTCTTTGGACGGGGCCATAGGACTAGACAAATTTTGAACTAGAAATAATCTTGAGTCAAATCTCTCTCTCTCTCTCTCTCTCTCTCTCTCTCTTTCTGTGTGTGTGTGTGTGTGTGTGTGTGGTGTCTTATGTCTTATGTATGTTAAGCAAGCAATCAACCCCCGAGCTACATTCCCAACCCCTCTAAAATATTTTTTTAGTGTTGAAGCAAGGTGCCACTAAATTTTCCCAGTAGGCCTGTAGATCACATTCCTCCTGCCTGAGCCTCCCAATTAGCTGAGATTACAGGCCTGCACTATCACACTGAAACTCTTAAAATTTTGGTAAATGGGGAAAAAAAACCAAACACTGAAAGAGATAGTGAACTGTGTTATTCTTGTGATCTCTGGGTTTATGTGATAGAAGGGAAAGCACCCCGCACAAACATTTTCAGATTTTGAGACTGTAGAAGTCCAATGAAAGCAAAAGTACACAACAAAATTTTAAGTGCTGGCCATCTGTCTCCCTCCCTTTACATCACAAATCTAGTGTCTCAGAACTGATTGGGGGTTTTTAATATCAGTGAAACAGCTGAGTCTGGAAACCAAAGAATTAATCTAAGAGAAAATATATCATTTCCATGAGGTATGCTAATTTTTCTTGTCGATGAGGATTTTCATTAATAAGAATGGACAGAACAGATCAGCCAGCTTAAATCATTTGGCCAACACCAGAAAGAAAAGGAGCTAAATCATACAGGGTATGCACTATGAGTCACCACACCTAGGTATTTTCTATACATTCCCTTTTCATTTCTCCAACTCAATGAAGAAGAAGAAACTTTCTGTTCTCACTGAGGAAATCAAGTGATTTAATACATGCCTAAGGATACAAAGGGGATGATCCTGAATTAAACTAAATCTAGAGTTGACTTTAAAATCTGTTCTTTCCATTGTACCATATTATACAGTCTTGAACACACACATGCACTTACACAGCTACTACAGACAACTGCCTTTAGAAAGACAGTATAACACATTAAGAAGAAACAGGTATAGATACAGGGAGCCTCTATTCAGATCCTTGGTCTGTTAGTAAACTAGGGGTGTGGCAATGAACTAATGATTTTACTTAACTTCTGTGACTCATTTTCTTCCATTGTAAAATGGGATATTAGAACTCCCCTAAAAAGTTATTGCAAGATAAAAATGACTCTTTTTTTTTCTGTACTGGGGATTGAACTCAGGACCTTGTGCTTGATGGGCAAGTGCTTATTCTATTGAGCTATCTCCCCAGCCCCCATAAATGACTCTTATATGGAAGATATTTAAAATAATGTCTTTATAGATGAAACGGTCAATTCACAACAATTATGTCTAAAAATCCTATGTTACTGGAGAGATATTGTAGATGATTCAGTAGAATGACCTTTGAAACACTTTTTGAGACAATCTCTTTAAGACAATCTTATTTTAAAAATGATTGGTTAGCATATGTTTATTAATAAGACACATACACTTTAAATAATTTACAACCAAAAATATGTGGGCAAAGATCTTAGTAGTAAACCTAGTACAGATCACTAGAAGATGAAAGCCCTGCAGTGAAAGTGGTAGAATATATATATATATATATATATATATATATATATAACTCCTGAAGTACCTCATTATTAAGGACCAATTATAATGGTAGTATGGGAATTTAGCCTTCAAGAGAAGGGAATTCTGAATGACTGATTGATTGATTTATGACATTGATTATGAAAAACCTAGATTAATAATTACGAAGCCCTTTCATAGCTGTGACCTCCATGCATCTTCTTTGCATAGACCTGAAGATTTCTCTGACTGTTCCCTTGCTTGTCTAGGTGAGGAGAAGTAAAGAAGAAAGCTGATTTGGAGAAAACAAGACAAGTGCTTAAGAGTCTAGAACGAATTTTCTCAGAAGGCCTCAGCTATGGAGCAAAGAAGGCTGTGCTGTCTCCTTCTCGTCTCCCCAGTGGCTTTGCCATCCTTGGCATGAATAATAAGTAAGACAAGTGGCATGAGTTGTGAACATTGCTTCTCACACATGAACATACATGGATGTGGGCAGAGGTCATAAAACTTGTCCCAGCCCAGCTACTTGTTCTCTGTGACATACAGACAAGTTATGTTAACTTTCTAGGCTTCCATTTATCAGGGCAGAAGCATGCATAGTTCTTTCTATTTCTCACATCCTGTGACTGTTCAATGATTCTTTTGCTCCTGGGGCCTGGAATTAATCTGGTGAATCCAAGAAAGCATCTGGTTCTACAAAGATATGTGGACAACAGCCTGGGAGCCAAAAACCACCCATCATCACTCTTAATCCCTTCTGTCAGATCCAGGTGGCGTGTGCTCCCCCTGGGACAATCTGTCCCTCTTAACCAGCTCAAGAGCAGCACTGCCTTGGAAGATGCAGGAGACGGATGTTTTCACCTTAACCTTATTGCTCCTTTCCTGCATATCTTCATTATTCTCATCCCTTACAACCAGGGTTCTGCTTTCTTTTCCCATGCACAAGATATAGAATCAAAGGCAAAAAGAGTAAGCCCATGCAAAGCCTCTTCACTGTGATTTACTACATTACACAATAGTTTCCCCAAGTCCCTGTGACCCAAAGTCAGGAAAGTTGGCCGAGGCCCACTTAAGAACATAAAATATTAAGAAAAATGCAATCCCAAAGGTAGGCAAGAAAGATAAAAAGAATTTTCCGTTTTCAATTCTAAATGTCAAATAGCAAATCTAGTTTTTATTATAGGGAAAATAATCATTATTTGTTGAAATTATGCTGCAAATGACTATGCTAAGGTTTTTTTTAGAAATTACTTGGGGGAATGTATTTAACTCACTACACTTAGAATTCACTGTAGGGCAACTACTTTGAATACAATGAAGTGCCATTTTAATAATTCCACATAATATGAAATACAGTAGTGATGGATAGCTACTTTAAATTTGCATGCTGGCTATGTAAATGTCCATAAGTGATTTTTAATTATAATAAATGATGAGTAGTTTAGGGTGATAATCTAAGTGTAATGTGGGTATAACATTTATAGTTTATTAAACTAAAAGATGCTAATCAATTATTATATTTAAGACAAAACCCATAGGAAACGCAATTGATTTACTAAGATAAAAAATTTATTTTTAAAAGTTAGAAAATAAGCAAATTGGTGGTAAGGATATACAGAAATTATTGCTGATGATTAGTTTGACCTCAGTAAATAAAAGGTACAGTGCTGAGTGGGTCTGATGGGATCTTTGAAGGAGTTCCCAGAAGACGGACTGGCCATTGCTTAGTTCTGCTAGTGTAAAGAGGACAATAGTGTTTTACCTATTGTGAAACCTGATATTATTTCTGTCACTATAAAGAGGTACTTGAAATAATCAGCTCACAAAGAGAAAAGGGTTAATTGCCTCCTACTATTGGTGGTTTCAGTCCCACTGCTTTGGTCCTGTGACAAGTCATTACATCATGGTGGAGTGCATGGAAGAGCAAAGCCACTCACCTGATGAGCCAGGAGCAGGAGGAGGAAACCAAGGTCCCACATTGACCTTCATACATGTACCTCCATGTCCTAACCACTTCTCCCTAGGCCAGTGGGGGTGAACCTGTGGCACATGTACCACAGCAGGCTGCTTGTATCATTGAAAGCTGTAAGAGATCTGCCAGCACTTCCCTGGGCTCCTCATTTCCTAATATCACTAGCTTGAGGACCAAGCCTTTACCACATCAGCCTTTAAGGGAGGTTTCAGATCCAAACTATAAAACCTAATGCTCAGTTCATATGTTGACATCTAGACTCTATAATAACTTCTTTGGTTTTTTGGAAAAGGAAAGCTTTTCACCAAAGCTTTAGAGAGAATGACGTCATTTCAGTCATAGTTTAGCTGTTAATACAACTTTTTAAAAATCACATCTGTACAACAACACAAAATTCTATCCACTTTTACACTGTAAAAAGTATGGCTCAGGGAGTTATGTTAATTGCAGTGACTAAGTGACAAGTTATATAACATCCTAAAGTAATCATGTTTTCCTGCACAGCTAATTTTTCCAAGGAATGTGGGTTAGATTTACAAATTGTTTACCATATTTGTCAGTAAGGAATAAAGTTTGTTTCACTGGGAGAATCAATTTATAATTTCAATTTTATTCCTATTGCTTAATTTAGGTTAAGTATATATTTCCAGTTAATTGTATTAGCTGTGTTTTTATCTAACTTTGAATTTGATAACTTTTCATGAAAATAAAAAATATACATTTTGATGTCAAATTATATGATTAATTTATAATTAATATTTAATTGTATATTATGATTCTATAATACTTGAAAAACAAATAAAACATTATTTAATATTTCTATCCTTTATTTTTTATTTGTGGCATGGGGAACTGAACCCAGGGATTCCCTAACACTGAGCTATATCACCAGGTTGTTTTATTTGTTATTACGAGACAGAGTCTTTCTAAATTGCCCTTACTGGGCTTGAATTTATAATCCTCTTGCCTCAGCCTCCCAAGCAGGTGAGAATAGGATTGTGCAAAATCATGGCCTGTATATGCCATCATTTTGAGTCATTCTACTTTTTGCATATTTTGTATTATCAGCTTTAACTTTGGGCATGTTGTATTACATCAACATGGACGTTTCAAATAGATAACATTTAAAAATAAAAATGTTATGAGACTTTAAGATTTAAAATAAGTTTAACAATGATTAGGATACTGGTAGACCACAATAATGCCAGCCATTCAGGCCACTGAGGCATGTGGGTCATTTGAGCCCATGAGCTCAAGGTGAACCTGACCAATATAACAAGACCTTGTCTCTAAAGCAAAATAAATATAAATACAAATATTTCTTTCAAGTTTATTATTACACATATATGCAATTCATTCAATTATTCAATATTGATTCTAATAAACAGTCACTGGAAGCTTATTCACCACAAACCACTAAGCTAAGTCATGGTGGAGTTACAAAAATAACTAAAATATGGTCCTTGCTTTAGAGGAATATACCTCTTAGGTTAATTACTCTGCTAATATTACATGGAAATCCAAAATACATGGCTTAAATTAGACATATACCTATTTCTCATGTAGCAATCTCTAGGTAAGTGTGTCCAAGTACATCAGGTATTCTAGCACTCCAAATATGCGGCTTCCAGAATTCCTAAAATTGTTATTCTTCCCACTCAGAAAAAGACATTTAGGACAAGAAACATGTGCCGTTACAGAGGTGACCTGGAAATACCATATGTCTGGCCACTTTTTAGAATATATTTAGGCCCACAGGCACAGCTGGGGAATTTAGCCTCTTACTCAGAAGCCAGTACCCAGCAGAATGTAGGAGATTCTGTTACAGAAAATAAGTGTGCAATAGTTGATACATTGTGTCAACTTGAGAAGTTTTGGAGTTTAATTATGAGACTCAGCAGGGATCCAGGGTCCTTACTTTGTAAACATCCTCTTCCTGTGAAAGAGGAGGGCACAGAGATGGTGTGAGTGCTATGTGCACCCACCCTACTGGGTGGTAGCCTGCTTATAATATAAGGGAGGAAAAGAGGTTTATTCTCCCCCCTTTGATCTTGTTACATTTGCTCTCTTTTGCTGCCTTGAACTGTTGCCCCTGTGCAATACCACCCTTGGAGCGAGCTGATTATGAACTGTGAGCTAAATAAACTTTCACTTCCTGAATTTTGGATGTCAAGTATTTTGTCTCAGCAGTGAGAGAAAAAGTAACTAAAATGGAATTTGGAACCAGGAGTGGGATCTTTGCTATGACACTACCTGACCACGTGAGTCATTGGGAATTGTTTGTGGGAAGAATTTGAAAAGATTCAGATACATTGCCTGACAGAGTTGAGCTGCAACACCTTAAATTGTCTATGGGAGGTCTGGTCAGAGCTCAGAAGACCAGGAAACGAACAGACATCAGACAACCAATTGAAGCCTTGGGAGGTTTCTTCTGGGAAGAAAGATTGCATTGGCTGTTGGGCCCCAGATGATATATGTTATGGTTTGGCAGAAAGTTTGTTTACATTTTTCTAGTGGGCAGAGACTTTGCCTGAGACTAGGATTAAGGGCTGCAGGATAATTACATCTGGCAGAAGAAATTTCAAGGCAGTTGAATGTTGAGGTGGTGGTATGGCCATTGTCGGGAGTTTTTAGCCAGGCTTACTTTGAGAATCTAAAATAAAGATCCAAGAAGGGTGCTTTAAAATGTTGTGAGTTTGGCCAGAAAGAAAACTCCAGTAAAGCTGTGGACTGCAAAAATAGAGTTGAGATCTTGATTGCTGAGAAGGAACAGGAGAATAGGAAAGATGGCCTGAGAGCATTACTAGAAGCAACAGGTACCCACATTTTGCAGCCTCAAAACTGCAAAAGTGAAAGACTTTGATTTGAAGAGAGAGCCAAAGAGCACCATGTTCCAGAAATGTGGCATCCCCACTATGTTCCACAATGGCAGCAACATAGAAAAATTGTTCCTTAGAATTAGAGTCAGACTGTCCAGTGATCCAAGAACTCAAGCCCTACAGCCAAGAAATAGGAAAGCCTGGCCACTGCTCCAGCTGGTAGCAGACCTTGGCATCATCTACGTGGTGCTGGTTTTAGGTGCATGAAGAATGCAAGAGTTATGGGATTAAAAAGGCTTACACCTCAATTTTGAAAGACCTGGAAAGCCAGGCAGTATGCCCCAGAGACAGTAGTGTATAAAGCTGTGAGTGAGAAGCCTAAAGTGCAGTGGAAATCCCAGAAGTTTGGAGAAGCCAGGATGTGGACTGTTAAGGAAAGTTGGAAGGATGGAGCAAAGTGGGCTTAAGAAAGAAGCAATAGGATTTATAACCACCAGAAGTGCCACAGGGGTAGAGCCATGCAGACCCCTTGGAACTCACAACTTGCCACAGATTGCTTCAGATGCTGGATGTGGAACTATAGAATTTAATGTTTTTCCTGATGGATTTTGGACTTGCTTTGGTCCCATTCTTTTGTATTCCTCTGTTTGTAACTTTTGGAATGAAAACGTTTATCTCATGTGTTGAATCTTAGAAGTGTCTAACTTTTAATTTTTAAAAGGTTTTATAGCTAAGCTTGCCTTACATCATGGAGACTTGGGTCTTGGACTTTTCAGCAATGCTGAAACTGTTAAGACTTTGGCACCTCTTAGAGATAGATCAAAGGGATAAAGGATGTGCATAAGTTTATGGAGGTCCAGGGACAGAATGTTATGGTTCTAATGTAATATAAGGTTGATAGGTTGTCCTGGCTCTTAAGGATTGTTAAACCTGAATTATAATATTCAAGTTATGAAATGTTAAGAATAAGCATGCCTTTGTATCTGGAAACTAGTTTGAAGAAACATGTGTAGTTGCCAAGTTGACAAGTGATGGATTGTAATGGTTGATGCATTGTGTCAACTTGAGAAGTTTTGAAGTTTAATTATGAGACTTACAGCAGGGAGCCAATCTCCCTGTGCAAGAGGAGGGCACAGAGATGGTGCAAGTGCTACATACACCCCCCAGGAGGTGGTGTCCTGCTTATAATATAAAGGAGGAATAAAGGCTCCCCTCTGCTTTTAGTCTTGCTGCTTTTTCTCTCCTCTGCTGCCTTGAACTTTGCCTCTATATCATGTTAACCTGCCTTGGAGCCAGATGATTATAAACTGCGAGCTAAGTAAACTTTTCCTACCTGAATTTTGGGTGTTGAGTATTTTATCTCAGCAACCAGAGAAAAGTAACTGAGACAAAGTGAAACTCCGCAATTGAAGGATAAAAATACACATACAACATGAATGAATCTCAAAACATTATGTTAAACCAAGAAGTCAATCACTAAGTTTACACAGTGTGAAATTCCTCATATGTGAAATTCTGGGAAAGGTGAAACCATAGTGTAGCAGTGCAATGGTGGCTTGGGGCCAGTCTTTGGGAGTTGCTTAACTGAAAGGGGCACACTGGAACTTTTGGGGAGTAATGAAAATGTTATAGATATTATTGTGGTTACATGACTATATATAATTACCCAAATCCACAGAGTTAACTCTAGAACTGGAGAGTGAGTTCTCATTGGTGCTACCATTATTGTTATTGTCTTAGGTTCACAGAATTTTCGGGAAGTTTTAAAAATATCACTGGTTGGAACCCTGAACTAAAAATACTAATATTGTTTTATTCATTTCTTTTACTTTCATATTGAGAAAAAGTGACAAGCACATATATTAAGATAATTTATAATGGTTATTACACAAATAACTCCAAATATCAGTGGTTTAACTGAAGAATAAACATTTAAAAACAGATTGTTCTGTCATTCATGTCATAGCTCCTCAGAGGAGTTGGTTGGGTTGCTTCCCTTAGCAGATCTAGAAACCTAGCTTCTTTATATTGGTGACCTGCAATATGGACTCTTGGGTCTTTTGGAATTTTAGAATTATTTGCTACATTCTCAACAGCCAGCCAGTCAAAGAGGGAAGTAGGAGAAACACAGGATCTCTCATGAGTGATATGTCCATAACTACTGATGAACCTACACAGACCCAACATTTTCCAGTCATCTTTTACTGAAACAAGTAAACACTACTTGTGATTGACTTATTCTTCAGGTAAACTACAATGACATTTTTTCCTCACAAAAATGTCTTAGCCTGATCTCTCCAGAAAATATAGATCAAGGCCTAGAAGTCATATGCACACTGCTATAGAAATCCTCCATTATCAGTGGAGGAAGCAGTCCAGTTCCAAGAGATGCATGAAACTATGGATAATACCAAACCCTATATATTTCCTATGCTTTTCATATATATGATAAAGTTTAACTTACAAATTAGGTATAGTAAGAGATTAATAGTAATCAATTAGAATGATTATAACAAAATAGTGTAATAAAAGGTATGTAAATGTGGTCTCTCTCTAAGTCAAGACAGATGTTAATGTTTTTCAGACCTTGATTGATCATGAGTAGCCAAAATTACACAAAGTGAAATTATGTATAAGGGGGGGCCTGCTCTATCAATATTCTAGGGGGCAGAACAGGTCACATGACCACACCTAGAGGGGGGCCTCACAAATGCACTCTTCTTGTGTGACCAGAGTAAAAGGAAAATAGTATTGTGCCCCTGTAGTACAAAAATTATTTAAAAATAAGTTTTCTTCAGTCAGCCTAGAAATGACTGTTAAGAATTATATTCGTTTTCTTTTAATCTCTGGATTTACTGTATATAGTATAATTTTGTAAACTTCTTTTTAATTAAATATTCCTATGTATTTTTCTATTATTAAAAAGTTCTAGTTCTACCTCTGCAATATACTAGTTGGGTAAATTTGGGAAAGTATCTGGACATCAAGTTGGTTTATTTAATTGTTTATAAAATGATGACATAAACAATACCTACTAACTGGCTCTTCTGAAGATTAGACATTATTATTCATGTAGATTCCAAATTACAGAACATAACCACCGAGCACATTGTGCCTTCTGCCTTGTAGTCTATATGAAGACATGCTGACTTAATCAGTACAGTTCCATAATATGTTTTAATATTTAGACTAGTTTTTTATCAGTCCTTTTTTGTTGTGATTTTAAAATACTTTCAGAGAAGTTGTAGTTTCATAGAAACACTGAGAAGTACAGAGATTCCATAGTACAATTACCCCACATGCATAGGTTCCCCCATTATCAACAGCTTCCCCCAGAGCGATGTGTCCATAACTACTGATGAACCTACACAGACCCAACATTGGCATGTTATCTTTTACTAAAAGAATTAAACACTACTTCTGATTGACTTATTCTTCAGGTAAACTACAATGAAAATTTTTCCCACAAAAATGTCTTAGCCT